>JALBZB010000685.1:0-20556 GCA_038050625.1 Pythium sp. MPC-2022a | reverse complement strand
ATTTCAGAACTCGCTCTGTCCAGTGGGCAGAAAAGTCGTCCCACAGCAGCAGCACGGGTGGGACTACTTTGCCTCGATGGTCGCCGAAGTGGTAGTCGAGGAAGCGCACAGGGAGCTCCGAGTTCTACCACGCCGTAGAGTTGCCGTAGATCTGCACACCAAACGATGACTGCAAGCCCTTCGTCTTCTCTCACAGGCGCTTGCCGAAGCCATGTCGTCTTGCGATGTTGTCCACCGCGGTCTCTTGTCTTGCTGGAGCTGTTGTCTTCAGTACCAGAAACGGCTCATACTTGTTTCCGCGCGAGTCGCCAAGCAGCATGCATGTCATTCGCTCCTTGGATTTACCGCCCGACCGCACCCATACTGTTTGGACACCCTTGGACGCGATTGTCTTCGTTGGGATGTGCTAAAAAAAGAGCGGTGTCTGATCTGCGTTGTACACCACGTCTACGCCAAGTTCATCCATGCGGAGACGCAGCTCGTCCGAGAACTTTGTTGCCATCGCAATCGCGTCTTCTGGAAAGATCTGTCCCTGGCGAGTCCGTGTACGGAATGACAGTGAGTGGCGCCGAAGGAACGCCTGCCGCCACATCCACGAAGCCGAGAACACGGTCGTGAAAACGCCAAGCTCTTGAGCCACCCGAAGAGCCTTGCGCTGGAGCATGAGTGCTGATACGGGTGCGCCGTGGGCTCGATAAACGTTGATCCACTTGATCAGGTCGAGCTCCGCGTCCTTGGACAATGTCGTTGCAGTTTCACTCTCTCTAGTGCGGCGCAGCTCACTCGTTGACTGTTGCTGGTAAAGAGCTTCGATCTTTGCTCTGTTCTTCGCCCACAGGTAGACGCTCTTTCGCTTGGTCTCTCTGGCAGTGCCGGAGATGTCTGGGTAGAAATGGCGGAGCGCTGCGCGCATTCTGTGCTCGTCAACGTACTGGATCACTGCAAGCCGGAAGCGGTACGTAGGAACAAATCTGACATACTGGCGCGGCTTTCGTCCTCCATCATCGCTTGCTCGCGTTCGTCCTCTGGGCATCTTGATCTGTGAGAGTCTATTTCAGGGCGTTCATGACAGCAGCACGCCTGTTCTCAACCATGGATTTATGGATTGGTTGTGAAGGCCAATGCGTTGTCGGATAGAACAAATGAAAACCAACGCCATTTGGAGTGCATTCTGATTGGACAAAATAGACTGTCGGATACAACTAGTCTTTTACGGTAAACCCTAGCTTTTCTAAAATCGATTTTGGCAACGTTGGGTGCCTAACCGCTATCATCATTCCTTTTGCGAAACCCATTTCAGGCAGCCATTCGTTCGCGCCGGCGCAGCAGCAGCAGATTCGAGTTTTCCGCATGCACTTTGAACATCGGCACGTGCGTGTCTAAAGGTAGAGATCTTGCGTGTGTTTGATGGCAAGCTCAATAGGGATCGCATCGAAATCTGCCTTCTTTTAAAAATATGTAAACCCTACTATCAAAACCCTAGACGGTTTTATGTAGTAACAAATTGTAGCAAACCCTACGGTTTTAAGAAAAGACTTGGTTTGCAAAAACAAAACGCCCAAGGTTAAACTGTTTTGGGTCCAAAAAATAATATTAAGACAACCAAAGCAAAAAGAGCTCTTCTTCGGTCGAGACGACACCTTCTCGTGTGAAGATGCAGCAGCAGCGGCTCCCGCAGGAAGCCATCGGCCGCGTGCTCGCGTTTGGATGGACGCTCAAGGATGCGATGGAGAAGGATCTGGAGGACGTCGCGCGGCTGCTCGTGCTCTCGAAGGAGTGCACACCGCGCGCCGACCTCATGGACGAAGCCGCCAAGCAGGGCAAACTTCCGTTCGTGCGCATGCTGCACCTTCTCGGCGACGCCGGCTGCTCCAAGGATGCGATGGATAACGCGGCTTCCGAGGGCCATGTGGATGTCGTGCGCTTCCTGCACATCCACCGCAATGAGGGCTGCACGAGCGCCGCGATGACGAGTGCGCTGCAAAAAGATCATGTGCCCGTGGTCAAATTCCTCGCTAAGCATCGCAAGGAGAAGTGGGGCGACGCGCCAATGAAGTGGGCGGCAGAGCACGATGATCTGGAGGTGGTGCGGGGCTTGCTGCGCAACGACCCGAATGCATCGACTGCAGAGGCGAAAGTGATCGCGCTCAAGGCCGGACGCATGGAGCTCCTCAAATACATGTACGAGCACAGTCAGGACCGCCGCCCGACGTTCAACCTCGTGACTGCATGTGAAAACGAAGACCTGGAGCTCGTCAAGTACCTGTGCAGTCGCGAGGGCTTTGTGAAGACGGCGATGAACGAAGCGGTCTGCAAAGGATCGCTCGAGATCGTCAAATACCTGTACGAGAACGCGCGCAACAACCACACCGACGCGAGTCGCGTCGTATCGATGAACGAAGCCGCCGCGAACGGCCACTTGGAGGTGCTCAAGTACTTGCACGAGAATGCATCGGACTTGGCGTGCACAACGAAGGCCATGGACATCGCGGCGAGTCGCGGCTATTTGGAGGTGGTCAAGTTTCTGCACGAGAACCGTAAAGAAGGCTGCACGCAGCGCGCGATGGACTTGGCCGCGATGAACGGCCACTTTGACGTCGTGCGCTTTCTTCACGAGAACCGGAAAGAGGGCTGCACGACCAAGGCCATGGACTACGCGGCTGTGCGCAACCACCTCGCGATCCTGGAGTTTCTGCACGCGAATCGCACCGAGGGCTGCACGGAGAAGGCGTTCAACGATGCCGCGCTGCTCGGCCACACGCGCATCGTGGAGTTTCTGCTGCAGCACCGTCGAGAGATTTGTGACGTTGACAAAGGCATCGCGCTCGCCAAGCAGCGCAACTATGTCGAGGTGATTGCGCTCATGGAGAGCTACAAGCAACCGAATGGCGGTGCTGCTGTAGCTGCTGAGCCAGCCAGCTGAGGGAGTGTATTGCTTCCTATGTTACAGAGTGCTGATGCGTGCTGGTGTGTGCGTGTGGTGGGTTGTAGCCCTTTGAGCTGCAGTCGCTCTGGCTGAAAATCCATCCAAACAGGTGTTCGGCTACTCCTTTTCTTCCATGAAATATCCATCCAATCAATTGACTGACAGTCATTTTCGGCATTCATTATCAAAGGAATCTGTCCAGCAAAACCTCCTTCTTGTCACGAAAAAAATGATTTATTGATGCTAAAGAGGAAAAAAGCAATCCAAAAATCCACTGTGATGACGAACCTCAATAAAACAATATCAAAGTTCAGCGCTTCATTTGTTCTTTATAAATCGATACCCTTCGAAAGTACACTGTTATGTTCCACAAAGCTGGTTTATTATATCCTGTACAAAAATATATCCTTCTATTTTTGTATTTATCCACTATTTTGATGTTTATATTGAACATCACGTATAAATAAATTTCCACAGGATGCGACACGAACACGAAAATGGGTGCATCAAGCGCTGGGCAGGATTTAACTTGACTGGCTGTATGACACAAAATCAAAAATCATTTGATTACTCGAGGCGCCAGTCCGTTACAGTCTGTCCATCAGGTCTTTCCATTCCGCAATTTCCGTCCCAGTGCGCAAGTGAGTTGAAGAGTGGAAGGAAGCGTGAAGGTTGAAGCACCAGGCAGACACATAGACACAACACAGAGACGATGGACTACAGACACGCGGACTCGTTCGGCGGCGCGGCGCCGCCCGTGATGGCCAGCGGCGATAACAACAAGCGCTACAACCCGCAGAGTCCGCGTGCGAACCACGATGCAGGGTACGAGACGGGCGACGGCACGCTCACCCCCAAGCGCGAATGCAACGACGTGTTCTTCCTGTTGCCGTTCCTCGCGGTCGTGATAGTCACGATCTACTTTGCGGCTAGCTACGGCGGCGACTTTATCGACGCGACGCAGGTCGAGGGTATCGCCGAGAACTCGGGCGTCAAGCTTATCATGAAGTACGTGCTCACGAGCGGCTTCGCAGCCATGGGTATGTCGCTCGTGTGGATCGGCATCATGGTCTGCGCCGGACAGGTGCTCATCTGGATGGCGCTCGGACTCATCATCATTCTCAACATCGTCGCCGCATACGTGTTTACCAAGATGTCGTACGACGCGGGAACCAGTTTCTACTACTGGCCGGCGATCGTGTTTGGACTCTGCGCGCTCCTACTCATCCTGTACGCGTGCTGCGTGCGCCGCCGCATCAAGTTTGCAGCTGCACACCTGCGTGTCGCTGGCAGCGCGATCTTCCGCTTGCCGATGACGCTCGTGGTCGCAGCGGTCATGGTGGTCGTGCAGATCGGCTGGGCGGTCGTGTGGGTGCTCGGAAGCCTCGGCATCATGTTCCACCAGGACTACCTTAAGCTTGAGCAAGCCTGCACGGTCGAGCAGTGCGATGTGAAAGCCTCGACTGGTGCTGTGCTCGGTGTTCTCTGCGGCATGATGCTGATCTACTTCTGGGGCACTTTTGTGCTGAAGAACGTCATCTCGGTCACGGTCGCAGGCACCGTTGCAGCATGGAAGAACGCGTCCACGTCGCCGTTCATTACTCTCGGCGCGTGGCTGCGCGCGGTGACGCTCAATCTGGGCAGCATCTGCTTCGGCTCGCTCATCGTCGCGATCCTGGAAACGATCCGCCAGATGCTGTCGATCCTTGCGTCGATCGCCAACCAGAGCGGCAACTGCTGCGTCGCGTGCATCTTGTCGTGCGTTTCCTGTCTGATCGGCTGCATCGAGAGCTGGATCGAATTCTTCAATCGCTTCGCGTACACGTACGTCGGCTGCTACGGATATTCATTTATCACCGCCAGCAGACACGTGTTCAAGCTGTTCAAGAGCAAGGGCTGGAGTGCGATTGTGAACGACGACCTCACTGGCAACGTCTTCTTCATGGGCAACTTGATCATCGGCGCGGTGAGTGCCTACATCGCTGTGAAGATGGTGCATGACGCGGACAAGCAGCAGCTGGTGATGTTTGAGCACCCAGACGTGATCGTCGCAATCTTCGCGTTCCTCATCGGCTACGGTGTCAACAGTCTGTTCATGAACGTCGTCGCAAGCGCTGTAACCACCATCTTCGTGCTCTGGGCGGAAGACCCACACGGATGGCAGCTGACGCGCCCAGAGCACTACGAGCGCCTGCACAAGGCGTGGTTGAAGATCTACCCGGACGAGTACAACGATGGATACGGCAAGCAGCTCGACAACCGCGTCTAGCAGACTCAACCACCAGAAGTAGTTTTATTATAACGCTGCAAGTGAGTATCTTTTTCATTTTCTTGGTGTTGTGGAGCAACATCTCGCTCTTTCTCACTGGAGACTACTAGCGTGCAGTCGTCACTTGAGCTTGACTACGAGGACGAAGCAGTCTCTGGGCTTGTTCGCGTAGCATTCGTGACTCTTCCAGGCACCTCTGCGTGCTCTCGACGGTGCGATCCAGATTTGGAGCGCGAGTCTTCATGCAGCTGAACAAGTTATCACCTCCAGACTCCGCTTTGTTCTTGGTTACAGTGCCGGCATGGAGGATCTCACGCTGCTTCGCCACCATTTCCTGCACGATTTTCAAGGTTTCAATGTTCATTCCATTCGGTTTGGAGGCGTGATTCGTGCACGAACGTGACCACTGGTCCTCAAAGTTGATCGTAGCGAGTTTTCCCTCCAGATCAGCCCGCTTCACTGCACAAAATATGCTTAGGCACTTTTGGTTGGTCGCCCGAGCACTTGGTGGTGTTTGCTCACGTTCAGGCTCTGGTTCGGATACCACCATGTGATCGAACTGTGTGTGCAGCAGATGCTTGTTTTTCGCATTGCTCAGCATCTTTTCGAGGAACTCGCTGGGCAGTTGGGCAGATCCTTCAGCCGAGCAGTTCGAAGAGCGCGATCTGCAGGCTCTTGGCACGCGAGCATTTGTGGAGTCCCTGGTGCCTGACGTCTGCTTGGACTTGCGTAGCAGCTGACGTTGAAGTGCTTGGCACACCTCGATCGGGAGGGTGTGAGCTGGTGGCGTAGCCAGGAAGCCTGGCGCCAGCTCCACTTTTCGAGCTGTCAGAGTCTTGATTTTGTCGGCACACCGCTTGTATCGTAATGACAGCATGCATGAATCAGTCCTGGCTTGGGCTTCAGTATCACGATCTTCTATTGTCATTCGTTCGAGCTCTCGTTCTTCAGCTTGAGCCTCGTGACCAGAGCGCAGCAGTACGGACGCACTGGCATCTTCAATGTCAAAACTCTCCTCTCCATAAGAAGCAAAAGCTCGCTCATCTTCATGTTGTTGGAGTTGCCGAGTCTTCGCACCGGCTTGGCTACAGGTTGCATCTTCGTCCTCTTCAAAATGGTCGGTACCGTAGTCATCGCCGTCTTCCTTTGACGATGCTGAACTTGCATCTACCACCAGTACTCGGGTCGTCTTCAGGTCACCACCAGTACTTTCGAGATCGTCTTCAAACGCGTCGTCATCATACTCGTGCGCCGTCTCATTCGCGTCATCTTCTTTTCCTTGCTCTTCCTGCCCCTCTTGAACTACAGGGGCGATAAGGCTGGAGCTCTCTTCATCAAAGCCTTTGTCTTCATACTGCGCAGATGCGCTTAAGGCGACAACGAACGGCACTGAAGCCGATAGCTCCGAGTGCACGGAGGACGACGACGTAGACATAGCACTGCGGTCCTTTCTAGAGTTGAAATCGTGTTTGGAGAGCAATAGATAGATAGCACCAGAAGAAAACAATTTGAGAGCCTGAAGAGGCAGAGATCCTCCACAAACCGCCACACAAATAGGAAAAGTAGGCACAACAAGTAAGTCGGTTTTCTTCCGCACACAAGGCGACTTTGACGCTCTTTATTGTGTTCCTGTTCCTGGAAGAGGCCGAAGACGAGAGATGACTGTGAGATCACAACCGGTACGTACGACCATGTACATCAGCAACACCAGCAACAGCATGCATTGATGAACTAACACCATTGACATTGGCACGTACCTACCACGTCTATCTGTTTAGATCGCAACATCTGGCGCAATGCCGAAGCCACACCCGCCGCTGCAATCGAGACGCCACCACCTCCATGGCCCCGGGATGAAATGCACCACGATGGACAAGCACTTCACAGTGCGCGACGGCTTCCACTTGAAGAGCCACAACGACGAGAAGAAGCTCGCGATCGACCAGCAGCTGCTGCCTCAGAACGAGCTGTCACCAACGGCAGAACTCGTTCAATGTGACGCACCAGTAATTGACGACTCGATGGCGGATGCCCAGGGCCTCAGCACACAGGAAATCTTGCTCGCGCTCCACCGGAAGCTGCTCGAGAAGCAGGAATCGCATGGATGCAACAACAATAACAACGCTGAAGATGATGGTGATATAGCCCCAGGTTCTCATCATCAAGATGAGTCTGTGCAGCCCACGAGTAAAGCCACGACAGCCACTTCGCTGTCGCCGCCATCGTCAACCTTCTGGTCGTCGCACAACTCTGTCGAAGCGAAAGCGATCGCTGCGCGCATTGAGCCATCGTCCGAGTGGCTCATCTATCGCCAGCGAGCAGATCTCACACCCCGAAGGCATGGTCAGCGCGTGGAAGAGATGATCCAGAAAGTGCTGCAGCCACCAATCCCAGCATCTGACCCGCGACCGCAACTGCTTGTTCCTGTGATCGCAACAGTGAAAGAGAATGAGCTCTTGCCGCCAACACGAACTCGCCAGCCGTCGCTCTCTGGATCCACGTACCACCAGCGCGTGCTCGCGACACGGCAGAAAAACTCACCACGGACGCTGTATCCGCTCGGAGAACTCGCGCCGCTGACGGAGACCGAGCGCTCGCTGCTGAACTCGCGCGAAGAGAAGAATCGTGACGTCGACCGACTGCTCGGGACGCTCTTCCAGCAGCAACAACAGAGCGCATCAGGTGCCAAGTCCGAGCTCTCTGAGAGCCTCTCAAAACGGCAATCCGAGCTTAAATTCTCCACGCGACGGAGCGTCTTCCGAGAGCAGACAGCTGCCGCGCTCAAGAGCCGGAACCTGGTGTCGCGCATGGACGAACTGCGCTCGTTGCCTCAGGTGCTGGAGCAAATGGTACAGAAGCACCGCGACAAGCAGCAGCAATTTGTGCTCACCCACGGCGAGAACCTAATCCTCAAGAACAAGCGTCAGTCGTGCCTCAACCTGCTGCAGCGACCGCCGCAGACGCCCGTGTTCCCGTCGTCCATCGAGCAGAAGCAGCAGCAGGCGATCAGGCGCAAGCAGGTCTTTGATGCCAAGGAGGAAGCGACAGTGCGGAACGCCGTGAACCGATGGCAGACGCGTCGCCGTCAGCGACAGGAGGAGGCGCGACGCACGTACCGCCAGTGCCAGTGGCTGCTGCTGACCACGCTCGCGCAGACGTCGATCAACTGGCTGGGCAAGTTCCAAGAGTGGAAGCTCAAGCGCGATGCGCTCCGTCAGGTGGTGATGGCGCGGCGCATCCAGGTGTTCTGGCGCGAGCGCGCTGTGATTCGACGGAACTCGCTCTCGGGGTTTGGGTATTTCTCCAGCGCGTCCATCAACTCACCGTTCTATCGCATGCCGATCGTGATGAAGGCGGTCTCGATGATGCAGAAGGCCATGCGCCAGTGGCTCACGCGCAAGAAGAACAAGCACAACGTGGTCGCGATCGAGATCATCGTCACGTCGTGGCTCGAGTTCCAGGACGTCAAGTTCCGCCGCCTCATCCTGCGCTTCCGCAAGCGCGTGCGCGATTTCCAGATCATGTGGCGCACGTGGCGCTCGATCACGGACGCGCGGATCAAGCTGCTGCTGCTCGTGTGGGCCAAGCTCGAGCGGAAGAGTAAGCGACGGCACGGAATTCTGAACTCGAACAACTATAAACCGCCGGGGATCCCCGACGGCGGGTCGGCCCTGGTACATTCGCTGAAAGCTGTGACGACCACAATCTCACCTGAGAAGCACCAGAAGCAGCTTGAAGGAATGCACCGGCACCTCAAAAACGGCGGTACGATCCAGACACCGCTCTCCATCGCACCTGCTGCGTCGAGCTCTTCTTCTGCTTCTTCTGGGAAGCCACCGTCGATCGCGACGATCGCAAGAGCGCTCTCGCCTGGCTTTTCAGTTTCCCTGCGGGCGAAAAAAGTCAGTGGTCGAGTCAAACAGGATCTCGAATTCCGTCAGCAAATGGGTGAGGACTTCCAGCACGCGATGCAGGATTTTTACGCTACAAACAGCAGCAATAACCATGGGGATCCGAGCAACATGCACCTGTACGCACCTCCACACATGCAGACGACACCGCATGCTTCGCTTCGATCTTCGAGTCATGGCAGATCAGGCAAAGGCGTTTCCTCATCGTTATCATCTTCGCCTTCCTGGAGCGCGGTCGTGGACGCTGTTGCCTCGCCGGCGCACGCAGAGAAAGTGCCACTGCAGCTCAAAGTGACGATGCTGCGGAACTTGCTCTCAGAGAAGCGGAAGGCGTTCCAGCTCAGAAAAGACAGGAAACGGTACGAGACGCGGTTGCCACCCATACAATTGCATTGCATCTATGATCTCATTGCTGTACGTACCCTCGTCATGCATCATTCTTGTACTTACTTGGTTCTCGCGATCTGGAACACGTGTTGACAGGGAAGAGTGGAAGTCGAAACGCCAGCAGATGCGCCGCATCGAGTTCCGCTACAACGTGCTGGAGGAACTGGTCGCGTACCAGCGCTTCCAGGCGGAGAACTCAGTCTTCCTGCTGCTTCACCACGTGTCTGAGGCGGAGATACTGGACGTCATGCACCGCGCGCAGCAGGCTGCGAATGCGGCGGCAGCGGTGGCAGAAATACAGGAGCGTCCTGGAAGTGGCTTCTTCACACACGAGCACCATTTGGAAGGTCCGCACAAGCCAAACAGTTTGACATCACACACCGTCGCCTCTGACGCGATGCCGCCGCAGAAACCCTCAGCACTCATGATTCGCGCTCAGAGGCAGTCGACGGTCGGCTATTCGCTAATGCCACACTCACTAATGTCGGTTGGAAACAGTGTAGTCGAGCTGCTTGAAGATGACGAATGATATGTCGCGCCAGCTGACAGTTCACCGTCTTCTTTTCTAACTGTCCATCATCAACTTGTCTTCAATGGTCCTTCAATGCATCCAGAACTTGCCCACAGTTGTTTACATGTTGTCCGCAACTTGCTCATAGTTTGTCGACAACATAAACACGATTGTCCGCATGGTGACCACAGTGCCTTCAATACGTCCACCCTTGTCCTCATGATGTCCACGTTTGTCCTCAACACGTCCACCTAAGTGCCCAACCATATTATCCACCTTTGAAAGTTGTTTTCTATCGGAGAATAATTTGTCAAGAACACGATGACTTGAGGTCTGTCCGACAAATTGTCCACAACACGAAGACGCTTGTCGATTAAAATTAATTTCGTCGCGCATACGAGGATTTGAAGCCTGTTGACTTCTTGTCTGCGGCTGGTTTGGCTTCTTTCCCCTGTTTAAAAAGGGAAAACACCCGTGGACCTTCCACTTCGAGCCGCCGCTTCTCCATGTACGCCTTCACAGACGTCATGGTGTTGTGCATCGTACTCGGTGGTGCTGCTGGCACCGCAACGGTTGTCCGCTTGTTTTTGCCTGTCGACTGCTGTTCGTATCCGAGCACCATTGGCGCCTTCTTCTTGGCCTCCATCTGCGTAGCCTGTTGCACCACGCCAGTGCCCAATTCGAACTCGTTACGCTTGAAGAAGTCGGTAAAGTGCGAGAGGACTTGCTCCGAGTACTCGACTTCCTGGATGAACGGCCGCATCCACTTGGAGAGCGACCTCGTGTGCGCCTGGGCCCGGTGGCGGGAATCTAGCAGCAAGATCGCGCCGTAGTCCTGGCGATGGCGGATGCAGCGACCAAGCGCCTGATTGAGCGCTCGGAACGCCTGCAGCTGGTACCACACGTGGCCGCTTACCAGTTTCTTGTTTACGTGGCTCTTCTCGTCCTGGTACTTGCGCTTGAGCGACACCTGTAGCTCCTTGACGTTCGGGAACGGGATCCCCACGCACAGCACAGCGCGTGCGTTGTCGTTGGAGAAGTCAATCCCCTCGCTCACTTTGCCGCGGTACACGGCGAGGAATACCGCGCCGGTCTTCGTGCCGGCAGTGCCAGCTCTCCCACCCGCGACAGAGTACTTGTATTCGTCCAGAAGCGCGTCAAAGTCCTTGCCGGCCTTGCGCGGTTCGCTGTACATGGTCTTGACCGCGTCAATCTGTCCCCAGAGCCCCGTCTGCTTCCATCGCGTCACCAGTTTGTCCATCAGTGAGTACGACGGGAAAAACATGAGGATGCCGCCAGGGATCACCTGAGAGTACTGGAACAGCAGTTGCCCCATCGAGTCCTGATACCGAAACTCCTGCTGGTTCGTGTACGTCGACGACAGGTCCACACCGCCCGGCCCGTGCATAATTGCGCCTGCGAACACTTGCTTGCGCATGTTCACGACATGGTTAGCCTCCAAGCGAATGGGGAAGTCGGTTCCCAGCTCACCAGCGAACGAGTCCATGGGACTGAGCGTTCCAGATGTCAGGATGACACTCCGCGCGAGCTTGATCACGTCCGAGAAGGCTACCGCGGCGTTCAGGCACCAGATGCACATCTTGAGCTCCCAACCGTTGCTCTTGGCGTCCGCGGTGTACGATCCGCGGAAACGTCCGCCGGCGTTGCGCGGGTTGCGAGACTTCTTGATGATTAGCTTGAAGTCGTCCAGGTACTTGAGCTGGTCGCGGAACATGTAGTCGGCCACGTTGATCACCATCTGCACAGTGCTCAGCGGCAGCGTGCCGAGCAGCATGGAAGAGTTTGCCTCGTTCTCCTCTTTCGGTTCCTCACCTTCAGGCTGCATGCTGTTGCTGCCCGGTTGCAACTGATCGCGATCACTGGTGCTCGAGAGCTCTCTCTCCAGCTCGCCGACGGCGGCCAGGTCGCGCTTGATCTGCTCGAACGACTCCTGCGTCATGCCCGTGTACTCAGCAAACATCGCGAGCGCGTCGGCGCCCGACCAGACCTTGCTCTCTTCTTCAAAGCCCGTCGGTTTGAGGATCGTGCTCGCGTTCGCATTGATCTTCTGGATCCAGCGGTTGAGTCCGTTCAGGATCTTGAGCAGGCTGAGGTACGTTGGCGGCCGGTTCCCGTGCTTGATCACGTTCGTGAAAGCCTTGATCGCGAGCGCCAGCACGTCCGTGTTGAGCTCCATGCTCGCGCTCGAGCGACAGGTGTCCTCGACGTTGTGCGCCTCGTCGAAGATGACGATCGAGTTCTTGAGCTCGATGCTGACGGCCGCTCGGATTGACGGGTCCAGGATGTAATTGTACGGACAGAACACGATATTCGCGTCCACGAGCGCCTCGCGTGCGTGGTAGAAGCCGCACTCACGATGCCGCTTGGCAAGCGCGACCATGTCCTCGATGTCCCACACGGGCGGCGCGACTCGCCTCAGGTCGTTCGTCTTGCGCCGCTTGTTGGCAAAGCTGCACGATCCCATGTCCATCAGGTTGCGACATTTCTCGTCCACCTGAGTCGGGTCCTTGTTGATATTCTTGTTTACGCAGAAGTTGGCCTTCGAGCCGAGCACGCACATCTTGAGCTCTTTCGCGAACGGGTTCGTCGCGTCGGGCGCCTGGATGTACGACATCGGACAGTTCTTGAGCTCTTCGACCACCTGGGAGAGCTGCGAGTGTGTCCGCGAGCAAAAGAAGATCTTTGGTGGCGCTACGCGCTTCGGAACGGAGGATGTTCCGTCGTCGTTCCCGGATGTCGAGTGGAACTTCTCGTGGTTGACGCCGGCAGCAGTAGACTGTTCAGCAGCTGCAAAGGACGTTGGCAATGCGCGCTTGGTCTTCAGCTTCTTGAGCTCTGGTGGAGACTCCATGTCGTCGTCGTCGTCATCAGTAGCGCCACCACCACTGCTTGTGGACTTTTTCAACGTCGCGAACGACGACGAAATGACTCGTTTTCTCTTCATCGTGCCCACATCGTCCGGCTGGCTATCAAAGTCGTCGTCTGCATCACCACCACCACCACTCTCGAGCTTCATCGCAGTTTTTTTGTTTCCCATGGAGATCCAGCCGTCATCGACAGCAATGGATTTCACCGCCGAGAATCGGAACTGGTCGAACGAAGGCTGCGTCGACGCAAAGTCGTCGTCGTCATTCGCACCAGTAGCACCGACTGAACTACTCGCAGCAGTAGCTGCAACATCAATGCCATCGCCGCTCGCCTCATCTCCACCGTTCATTCTTTTAGTTCTGCTGTACAATTCTTCTACTTTCTGCTGATTCATCCGCTCAATCTGCTGCACTTTTGCCGCGTGCGCCTCCGCCGCGAGCTTCCGCTGTACCTCTAGGTTCTCCACCAGCTCCGCGACGTGCTTGCGCTGGAAAGTGAGCGACGAGCAGAGCAGTGCGAGCGTCTTACCTGAGCCCGTAGGCGACTCCAAGAGCGCATGCTGTCCGGTCTTGAGCGCCAGCAGCACTTTGTTCATGACTGCGAGCTGCGCGGGAAAGGGCTTCTTGCCCTCGGGGAACTCGACGCTGTAGCCCATGATCATCATTTTGTTCGCCGGTGCGGGCTCTGGCTCTAGCGCTGCTGCTGTTGCTGGTTCAGGCGGCGGTAATGGCTCTTTCTTCGCAGGTGTAATAGCCGTCTCCGCGAGTGGCGCTGCCTCGTCCTTGATTGCGATGACGTCCATTGACGGCAGCGACATCGAGAGCGATACGCTGTCACCACCAGACGCAGCCGCAGATCCGGACGCAAAGGCAGATGTACCCGACGCCATCATGTCCACCACCGCGTCGACATCATCGTCCGAGAGCTCAATGATCTCCACTTCTGCATGCGCGCGCGTCATGCTCCTGCTTCTGCTGCTTCTTGCTTGGCGTGTTGCTGCTTGCGTAGCTCTTCACCAATTGCGCTTTTTATTGAACAGAGGCTACTATTATAGGTGGAGTGCATGACTAAAAATAGTGAATTGACAAAGAGTGACGGGCACTATATCGAGAAATGCCATACCAGTATATTTTCTAAGCGATTGATTAAAATAGTACTTGGCAGCACAAACTTCACACGAGAATTATTTTAAATAATGTATTGATAAGAAATAACATTGAATGCACTGAAGAAAGAAATTTGTTTTTTGTTGAGTTTTTCGGTCCTTTTATTTTCGCGCCAAAAAATGCAGGGAAAATGAGGGCCGCTTGATAACTGATACTAGTACATTTGCTACTAGTTGATGTGAAGAAGTTATGGTGGATAGTGCAAGGGGATCCTGGTTCCTTTCTCACTTGGATAGCTGGGAAAGGACCAGCGCCTTTTCCCCGGCTCATATTCATTTCAGTTTGTCCATGACCCTTTGAGCTAGCTGGCATTATTGGCACAGAGCCTCATTCGCTAGACGCCAGTTCCTCCAGGTCAGGACTCCCACGTTATAGCTGGAGTCTTAAGAGAGAGAGAGAGAGAGAGAGAGCCTCGCATGCGTGACTCTTCGTCGTTCAATTCCCAATGCAAGACACGGGCTTGTGCTTTGGTGATCGAATCGTCTTGGTGAAGATCCCACCGATGCAGCATCAATGAATCCAAGCACCCAGCGTCGTGACTGTGGCGACGTACCACTTTGCGGCTTCTCGCGTGGAGCATCATTGGCAAAACCCGCTGATTGTGTGCTGCGCGCATAGTGAGCTCTCCCAAGTGTTCTTGAACTACGCAGATGCGGCCGCGCGAAAGGATCTCCATGTTTGAGCGTCCAACAGGATCAGCGAACTCTCAGATGCAGTCGACGCAAGCTTTGCATCTGATGTACTTCATCGCTGCGCGCTACTGGTAAGCAACACGAGCGCTGGCATACCAAATACCAATTGAGTCACTCGCTATCACGAGCTTGGCTGTTGACACCACACGCGAGAGCTACGACCAGACAAGTGCCACCAGTTTTATAACACGCTTCCCCCCACGTCAATCGCTTCGATCTCGTGACCAATGATCGACCAATCCAGACGTACGTACCAGTATGAGTGGCACCAACGACTCGGATGTGTTCTCAGCTCCGTCGGTATCGCGTGATGCCCCCACGAGCCGATAGAACATCATGCTCCTCGTGACCCGAACGCTCAGATCGTAAGACTTGCGGGAGTAGCGTGCACTTGCTCTTCACCACGCAATTGGATTCTGATTCAAGCAGCTCCCCAGCCATCTTGATCTTCTGCTGCGGTCCGTGGTGGGAACTGACCTGGTCGTTTGCTGCTACTAACAGCATCAACAACAGCCGCAGATGACTGCACCATCCTGAGTCAGGATGTGCTCCAGCTAAGGTGAACTGGCGAGGCAAGCGGTGCGGTCATTGGCACTCAGACAAGTGGTGAGTCCTTTTGTGATCTGGATTTTCTTTGCTTCTTCCTCTAAAAGGGACTGACTGACTCATCATTCGGATTTTGAACCTGAACACGACAATTTTCAGCCAATGATAAATTGAGAAGTGCGTTGTTTTCAGCCAATCAAAAATGTGCAAGGTCAGTGGCTACATTTTTGGGCGTGATTACTCTATCCATGTGATCGAGGCAGACTTGATTACATCATCATTACCACCACCGACACAGCTGGATGCAACTCTCCTCGTTCCTCTTCACATTCCTGGTAGGCTCGCAACATTTGGACCGAGACTCAACTGATCTCTGATCCACCGCCAGCCAGCTCCCAAGGATGCCCGTTCACCACAGAGCTATCGGGAAGCCCATCAGCAGCAGCAACTTTCTCGATGGCTAGAATAAGTTCGTCTGTTCCTCAAATTGATTTGAGTTGAACTTCGTGGGGATGAGTCCTCCGGACCATGTTTGTGGACGTACCTCGTGCTGGAGCTATCCCTGTGGCACGACACGCAGACATATGAGAGCGACCGCTGTTTTCCGACCTTCACGACTTGGGGATACGAACTCACCTAATTAACGAGCGAGCATTCAAGAATTCGAAGCGAGAGTCTCCAGATGCTGCTTGCAAGCGTCGAGTTCGTCGAGGATTAGCCTTTGTGCATCGGACTGTTCATTGAGGGTAGCGACAAACAAGCACAGCAACTCAAAGATCGTGTCGCGAGACTTTGCAGCGATCACAACTTGATCCGACAAAGCGTACGCACACAGTTGCTAACAAATGGCCCAGATTTATCAGCAAATTCGCGTCCAGATCAACTGCCTGGGGTGTCGTGGCTCCCTCCCCCATCGGTTAAGCCTATACACTTCGCTATCCCATCCTGCTTGGCGTTGGCTAATCCTCTGTGAGCTGGAGTTTATGCGGTAGATTCGATGTATGAATCAAACAGCCTATGTCAGATTGGACGATATCGACAGCCTCACTCGCTACCATCTAATCCAATGACAAGCTCCCACAGCCCACAGCATCGTCTCGCTCAGAGTCTCTCCTGATCCTTCTGGCTGAATCTTTGAACAATTACTGCAAGCGAATACCAGCCATTCGTCAGATGGAATGCTGTTGCAAAGACACGGCCGGGGTCTAGCGACTTGAAGTCTCAAAGATCTATATTTCCTCGCTGCTGTCATCACAGAAAAGAGATGCCACGCATTTTCAGACAAGAAAGAGCAGCACCCACAAACAGGGAGTGGCTCAAAGAGCAACAATCAACCAGCCCAGCCGCACGGGTGGCAGCGGCTGAGCATGTGCCTTCTAGCACTAAAAAAGAGTTTGCTCGCAGTGTGCTGCTCACCAGTGTACGAATATTATTGCAAACACATCCTAAGAGCACTATTCAACTGATCTCCCCAGTATCGATCTACCTACTACAGCACCTGCGCTCATCCCTTGCTCTTGGACGTTGTTTGCAAAACCTTGAAACATTTGTTCAGTGCTGCATCCGTATCTGCAATTGCTCTTGAGCCAGCCAACCATCCGACTGGGCTGGTTACGAACGGATCGATCGATCGATCGATCGGTTGGCTGGATTGCTGATGTGAGCAAACGCCGCGAACGAATCAGGTTTGAGCCTCTCTTGGATAGTTGCAGGTACGGAAATTGTATTGTGAGTTGATTTATTTTATCGCCTCGCGCCTCCGAAATGCACACAAGCAATACCGGTCGACATTGGTCTGAATAGTATGACGTCACGGCTATTCAGTAGCTACTCGGTCTCCGAATGGCTATGATGACTCGTGACCTGACTTTCTTACACTTGTCTTTTATGAAGCTGCTAAGTACCGCTCAGAACGATTGACAACGGTGATCTTGATGGAAATGATAGGAATTACTTTAGGCTGGAGGGTAATGTCTCCCGTCGTTTTCACTTACACTGTCTTTGGCTACCGCGCAGATGTGAAGAGTCCTGACTTAACTTTGCGGAGCTGTTGGTAATACGAAAGCTGAAGAACAATGTCCACGCAACGCCCGCTAAATACGCGTACAGTCGGTGCTAATCAGATGACTCGTAGCCGTCGTCTACACCAGCGAGGTATTCATCATCGCCGTCGTCGCCGTCGTAGCCGTAGTCGTAGTCTTCATCAAGTGGCCAGGCTCGTGAACGCACCGAAATTGCTTTGGAGGATCGGAACTGCCCCGGCTCAAGGAAATGTCCACCAATGTCTTGCCCATAGCCGATTTTTTGCTCTTCGTTGTGGTCTTCCGCGAGCAAGTAGCGAACACTCAGTTTGGCTCCTTCTGGAGACGATCCCATGTCGTCATAGCCATCCGGATTCGCGCTGTCCGTGCTGTCACGGCTGTCGAATAACACAAGGTGTTTCAAGCCATTACGACCGTCATCGGACAAAGAGTCACGGGGTTGCTCATTGTAACCATCTTGGTGGATGTCGTCCATCAGCGTTGCGTGTGGCGTCAAAAGTGACAATTGCATCAGTTCTGCGACCTCACGTGCACTCCCAAGAGCTCGCAGCAAGGTCTCGACGTAGCTGATCTCCACCATGTACGTCGAGATCTGCCCGGCCTCCGAAAACTGGAACCGCGAGACGCACTCGAATTCTAAATCTCTGTCGACCAGTTTCTCAGCAAGATCGCTCTGGCAATGCAGCGCGAGTGGGAACATTCCAGGCAGGCTCTCACGGGATAAACGTGCGTGGAGCTTCGTGCGGATCGTCACAATTGGATTCGCTTCCGAGCCCGTTATCACATCGACGTCACCAAGCTCGAGCTCAAACTTTGAGAACGACGACGTGTGCCTCCGCCACTGGGAGATGACCGCGTCGACCCCAACGAGGTCGCCCCACACGACCTCGGGGTCGAGCACGCGGCGCAGGAAATCCTCCTTGTACTGCATCTCTGAGAGCTTGCGCGCGGCTGCGTCGATCGGGAAGCTCGTCATCGAGTACGAGTCCATCGCCTCCAGTCCGTTCTTCAAGATCGTATAGAGCTCCCTCGTAAGCAGCACCAGCGATCCATGCGGGCTCGCCTTGAGCAGCAACGATTTCTGAGAACAGAGGCTGCGTGAGCTGCGCAGCCGCTCGATATCTTCATTCAGCACTTTGATCTTCTGTTTGAGCGCGTTCTCGTAGATCTTTCGCTTTTCACGATACCGCCGTCCGCGCTCGGTGCTCGTACGCGGTCGCGGGCGACTCGACGTCGTCCTGGCCAGGGGGTTCATATGGACCCACCGCGGGATTGGGACCCGCGGTCCAGGGGCCCCCACTAGCGACGACGGCTGCGGTGCCGCTTGTGAGGAAGGTGGTGGTCGCATGGTCGTGGTGGACCCATATGGAGAAGATACAGCAGATATCGATGACGAGGCCGATGCTGGCGTGAAGGACTGCCGTCGTTGGGGCTCCATGGCGATGTGCGGTGTGCGTTGCTCAGTCCGACAAGCTCGTTCGTTTCTCGACCAGATGATGCGCTGCTGCTCGCCGAAATGACTGACTGAAGCGAGGGAACGAGGGAGGGAGTGAGACCGCGAGCGATCTGCTCTTTGCTTTACTGCGTTCAATAACCGACCAGCTGGGTCGGCAGACTACTAAACGCGTTTGTTTGACAGCGACCAGCGTATATAGACTGGGTGATAGATGGGAATGTGGAAACACAGAAAATAGAGAAGAGAAAGGGAGTGGGCAGACGGATGGGTTTGTTTGTGTGGTGTGGTCGGACGTGGTACATATTTGAGTAAAGTTGTGTGTCAAAATAGGGTGACGTACACCAAATACCTCTTTGCTCTGAATGAAACTGGTTAACTCTTACGATCAGTGGAAAAGTGACCTCTATAGAATGGAGTGTCGAGAGAAATAAGCGTTTCGGATGACGTGCATCCACATGAGATAGGTATTACGAGAGGGTAGTTGTTCTTACCAACTTTCTTTGTGTGAACCCATAACTCCATGAGTGACCCAAATATGGCAATTGCTAATTATGGTAAAGAAGTCGAAAACAAGGTGTATCGTGTGACAAAAAGAATACAGAAAAGAATAGACGGCGTAAGCATGGCTGCTCATACAACTATATTGCACGGCTCGTCCGCTCGTCTATTCATTTTGTCATGGCGCAACAGCCTGAATGTGGAAATTGTTTACGGCATGTTCTAAAATTTGACCATCACCCAAGTTTACCTTCTTCGAGCATTTACAATGTAAATGCTACACTTCGTGCCTCAAAATTGAAAAAGGAAGGCTGCAAAGCGTGATGTGCGAGGACAGGTCTGTGTGCTCGTATGAAAATGGTAAACATGGTGAAGCAAGCGCAGCAGCAATACAAAAATGAACAACGTTTATATGTGCAGAAAGAGAGAGAGAGGGAAGAATACTTTGCTGTGGGTTGTGTGCCTGTGTGGTGTACGCTGCTGTCTCTCTCTAGCTGTGGAACGAGCGTGAGAATTGCTCTTTGGCCGATGCGAACGCCTGTGCAAATGGCAACAAACGAAATGGAAAGACAACGTAAGACTTCTGGGTGAGAACAACATCCTGTACCTTTGACTCGTGAAAACGCACCTGTGAGATCGTAATGAATAGTATTTTCGGCAATTCTAGTTTTAAAAGTACATTTACCCGTTTTTGTCAACAGCAATAACCTGCTGTTGACCACTGTACCTGTTTTGTCAACCTTTAAAAGAATTTGATCTCATCAAACAACAAGCAATTTCTTCCAAGAAAACCACAAGTCGCAAGTCCTCCAAGATATTTATGATAAGCATGCGATTCTGCTAATCATTTGCGTTCTTGTCGGCCGCCCCAGCATTCATATTCCTTGTAATCGTGTGTATGTGCTCTACAGTCTACCATGGGCTGCGCGCTAACAGCAGCTAGTGTGAGCGAGACACACGAGTGTGCTGAGACGTCCTGAATTCTGCTTCACATAGCGATACACCACACAACAAACAAACAATCTCAACGCATCCTTCTCGCAAATGAAATATTGAACTCGCTTCGGTGCCAAACAACATGTCATACAGCGCAGAACTGGCGAAGAGGACCGACGGACAGAAGCTCATGGTCCAGCAAGACCAGGGTAGGCGCTTTCGCTGTTCGAGTGCGCTGAGGTGATCAGAAATTGGTCATGGAGATGTTGGGGGGCAAAAGCACCTAACTTGTTATGTTGGGTGGGACTCTCTCATCTGCCAGAGGGG
>JALBZB010000684.1:0-20569 GCA_038050625.1 Pythium sp. MPC-2022a | reverse complement strand
CCGCGCGTGAAGCTGCCATGGCCCAGCTCAGTCATCGCGAACGAGCCAAAGATCTTCAGTCGCAGCGCCGGGGTCAGCCACTCGTCCTGCTGTTCCTTGTCGCCTTGCGATCCGACCGCGCCGGAAAACAGTCCGAAGTGCACACCATAGCGCACCCAGACGGCCAGGTCGTAGATGCCGGCAATCTCCGCTATGGCGTTGCGCTTGTCCACGTTCGCGCCGTGCTTGGCTATGAGTTGGAAGACATGGCGTACTTTCGTGAGGATCGCCACGCGGCGCTGCTGGAGCGTGAGGTCGTAATCGCCTGGAGAAGTGCGCAGCTCCAGGTAGCTCTCGAGGTACTCCATCACCTCTTCGCGGAATTGGGTCTTGTGCTCGCCGCCGTCGATAAAGTGTATCATTTTGCGCACAGGGAACGACGCGCGCACGCGCTCCTGCGCGAGCTCAGCCATCACTTTCTCTTTGGTGGATACCGCGAGCGGTGTCACCGCCAAGTGGCGCGTGAGCGCTTCAATGCGGCGCGCGGACGAGGACGAACGGGTCTGCTCCGACATGTTCTCTCGTGTTTTCTCGTGAGCTGCTCGTGTCTGGGCGAATCACGAAATAAACGAGCTGAGAGGTGAGCCTACTCGACGGGCGATCGATGTCTCAACTCGATGACTCGGGTAGTTTAGCAAGATGATACACCCAGCCTACCCAAGGACGAGCTTCAAGGTTGAGCTTTGCAGCTAGCTTCCTGGTGTCTCTCGCAAAGTACGATCGTCGCAGGACGATAAGTCAGTCAGTCACGTCGCTTGAACCAGCGACTCGAGATCTGTTGAGACTATTCAGCCGCCTTTGCAGTAGCATCATCAGCCCCGTTGTTGTTGCTCAGTGCAAACAAGAAGTGTTTACAGCTGCTGGAGCCATCAACAGATGTGGTGATTGTGCCCATCGCGGATAGTTTGATGATGGTGATGACGAGATCCGCCTTTGCCGGGGTTGCTCTGGCCGACGAGTGCTGCTCTGGCCGACGAGTGTTGCTCTGGCCAATAGAAGGAGGATAAGTAAAAATCTGGCATTCAGACTCCCGTCCAAATAACTGAGTCAGTCTCCCTCAAGAAGCCCGCTACTGTGAGCGACACGGGGTTGTACCTGCAGTTCTCGCGCTTCTGTCTTTCTATCACTTCCTCTCGTCGCGCTCCCGCGCTAGTCACTTCGTGTGCAGCTGGAATCTTGCAACCACCATCATAGAGAATAAGAGCAATATAAGTAAACAATAACACAGTTACTACAAGAAACAAAGCGGTTGCAGATGTGGGAATAAATGACTACAGACCGATCGGAGCTTATGGAGGGTTCTTTTTCTTCTTGACATCGTTGTTGCTCTTACCCGTGGCGATGGACATTGCGGAGCAGAGGACTCCCAGCAGCTTGTGCTGCAGCGAGCGCAGGCGCTGCTGGTGGGAAAGTCACAGCTTCACAGCATGCCCTCCACGCGAAGACCGCGCTGTTGCCAGTTGCTCCTTGGCTTCCCTTGTCGGAGTGTGTCACGATGAAGGCCAGGAGATGGAAGTACGGAGCTTGGTTTAAAAGGGTAATCCTCCCGATCTCGTCTGTGGCTAGTGGCTAGGAAGAAAACGTTAAATATATAAAATAAAAGCTGAATGATCACATTTAGATATTTACAGAAAATAGACGACTATTTCTGGTGTTTAAGTTCAAAATAAGTATGTTTTTTAATGCATTGCATAATTAGAGCTGATGTTGGTTTTATAAAACGACTGGAAAATATTTACAAAAACAGACAGATCACTTAGATCACTTGCAGAATTATTAATCTATATATGTAGTTATGAAATTAGAAGCTGACGGTTTGCATAAAGCTAAATAAATCAAGTCTTTATAGGTAAATTATCTTCTTGAATGAAACCAAATGCGAAATATCAAAACAGCATATGGTGTTTTGTCAAAAATGTTATTATGCCTGGTTATTTTCATATTTAAATTAAATCTGATGATGCCCTCAGCTGCTAGATTTCAACCCAGATCCAGAAAATGCATCATCCGTGTGTTTGGTCACAGATAATGAGGAAGAAAGTATGAGCAAGTGCAAGCTGTCTGTAGCCGTCAAACGGCATGGAGTCATTCTCAAAGAACCCTCCATGCTCTCGCACCGCATTGACTGACTCACACGAGCAAGTGCGAGACAATCGGCGTACACACAACAGACGTTCGAATGAACCCGCCAGCGACGCCTCATTCATCGCTATGCAGTAACCAAGCGCAAGGACAGAGCAGCAGCAGCACGTCGAGCGGAATGAACCCTAGCCAATCGTTTGGGTCGCAAGGTGTTCTGCGGCAGCAGCGACAGGTTGGCAACGATGCATCTTACAATGGCACACCGCCATCAAATGCTGGAGTTCCTTGCCATCACTCGCTTCGTTTTGAAGATGCGCTGTCGTATTTGGACCAAGTGAAGCAGCGGGTCGGCTTTCAATCGGAAACGCACGAGCAGTTCCTGACCATCATGAGAGACTTCAAGTCGCAAGCGTACGTGTCTGATTCGTCGCAATCGGTGTTCTCGCTTGCGGTTGCTGCTGAGATTGTGTGTTAATCCATCATGGTTGTGTGTGTGTGTGTGTGTGTGTGTCTGTTGTGTTTGTTAGCATTGATAGCTCTGAAGTGATCCTTCGAGTAACGAGTCTGTTCCAAGAGTATCCAGACCTCATTCTCGGCTTCGACAAGTTCCTCCCACCCAGGCACAACAACAACGGTCCAGCAGCTCCGTTGCAGTGATCCACCTGCGAGCCATTTCGATGCCGCCCAGGAGTTCAAGTACCTTTGGTTTCGTCAGCTGCAAGTGCAGTGCAGTATCCGGCACATCGTTTACGCCAAAGCTCCAGAACCGCAGTTTTTTGCGATTCACATGAACACCATAGAGCTCTATCCAGGCTCAGTCAATTAGGTTTTCGTATGATACGTTTGATGTTGGCGCATTTGAAAATCGAGCAGTGTGGTGACTCTCGAGAATGAAAAAAAAGGTATTGGCTCGTGATGCTTCCATGGAACCATATGAACATATTCTGAGTGAAACCAGGCTCAGAGCGAGACGCTTGGTTTCACTCACTCATGTGCGATCAAAGCGCGGCCATGAACGAACGAGGCGTCGATTGTTGTTGCAAACATTCGAGATTCAAAGTGCGAATGGTTGCCCGTATAGAAGCCCCCACCCGAATAAAAGCCCTATCGGTAATACCGGTATAAAACAGTTTTTCAATACAAATTCCACAAGCTTGGGGCTTTTTGCCGCCCGCCAAAGGAGGACAGAGCCATTTGAGAAAAAGAAGCAGCGCGGAAGAAACAAGCGAGCGACTGAGCGACAGATCAGCAGTCGGCTCCCTTCGCATTCGCCCTCCCTCCCTCCCTTCGTCCCCCCTCTCAAAGCAGCAGGTGCGCAGTACGTTCACGCGTGTGTGTGTGTGTGTGTGTACGAGTGTCTCTGTAAGCGACTGCGTCTGCGTCTTCCATCTGAAGCCACGCGAGATAACCAGCTGAACACCCGCTCGCATCGGAAAGGACGGTACAGCGAGCTCTGTGAATCTGATTGACCGACTGACAGCGAGCAAGGCGCGTCGAGTATGAACCCTTCGTATCCTGGGTCGTCGGGGGACCGCCACGGTCCTCCGCAGCCACCGTCGATGGGCTCGAGCGGCAACTCAGGCTTGGGCGGCAACAAGAACGGTCCGCCGTCGCACGGCCCCCCGCACGGCTTCCACCCGCAGTCGTCGCTCTCGCAACTGACCCACCCGAGCCACCACAGCTCAGGGATCCACCCCCTCCACGGTGGGGGCGGTCACAGCTCGCATGGTTCGATTCTGCACGCCGGTCCGCCGCCACTGCCGCCTCCACCACTCACGCAGTCGTTGGGGCAGTCGAGCTCGGGACGCTCCCCGCATCACTCGCTTACGGGATCGATTCTCCATCCACCGCGCGCGGGGCTCTCGAGTAGCGGACCTGGCGGTCCGTCGGTGCTCGGTAAGCCCCCTGGTGGAATGGGACCTCCTGGAGGACCTCAGGGACCGTCATCCGGTGTGTCGTATGGTAGTCACTCTGTGCGTTTGCCGCCGCAAGGCATGAGCCAAGGCATGAACAGCAACCCGAGCTCTCTGTCGAGTTCGTCGAGCGGTATCAAGCCCGGTATGCCGTATGGTCCGCGTCCTGGCACGCCCCCTCGCGAAAGACCACAGCAACAACAGCAGCAACAACAGCAGCAACAACAACAGCAACAGCAACAACAACAGCAGCAACAGCAGCAACAACAACAACAACAGCAGCAACAACAACAGCAGCAGCAGCAATCTGGCCCCCACATCCAGTACGTCATGGAGCGCACGAACCCAAATGATCCTGACGACGGGTACTACGGAGGGCAGCAGTCGAACATGGGCGCTCCTCGCCACCGTGAGCTTCGCGTCGAAGATGCGCTATTGTACTTGGACCAGGTGAAGCAGCAGTTTGGTGATCAGCCGGACATTTACAATCAGTTCCTGGACGTCATGAAGGATTTCAAGGCCCAAGCGTAAGTCACTTGAATTTGCTTGTTATTTGGCTTGTATTTGTGGATAAGATGTGTGTCTAACCGTGTGGTTTTGTGCTTTGCCGTCTATAGAATTGATACGCCTGGTGTGATTCTTCGAGTCTCTAGCTTGTTCCGTGGGTACCCGAACCTGATTCTCGGCTTCAACACGTTCCTCCCTCCCGGCTACCGCATTCGCCCTGACACGTCCATTGAAGTGACCCCGCAGCAAGTCACTGGTCGACCAGTGAACCCTCCGTCCATGTTCTCGTCCAAGCTGCCAAGCGTGGCTCCGCAATCAACCACCAATGTTGGCCAAGTCCACCGCCCGCCACCAGTGACTATCCCACCGCCTTCGTATGCCTCTGCGGATATGCAAGGCGGAACACACCCGCATGCTGCCAAGCAACCTACGCCATCTCGCCAACCGCTTGCGCCAGCTCAAAGTCAGTCGAAGCCAAGTGGGCAGGGTGGTCAGGGAAAGCAGAGCTCGTCCAAGAAGCCTTCGCAGTCTCAGCAGTCGCTATCGTCAGCGCAGAGCGCTCAGCCTCAGGGGGCTGGCGCATCGCGCAGCTCGACGAACCCGGTTGAGTTTGACCACGCGATTCACTACGTGACGACGATCAAGCAGCGCTTTGCCGACGAGCCCGAGACGTACAAGGAGTTTTTGGCGATTTTGCACACGTACCAGAAAGAGCAGCGCTCGATCCGCCAGGTTCTCGACCAAGTGTCGTACCTGTTTCGTGACCACCCAGATCTCCTGCGTGAGTTCACGTTCTTCCTCCCCGATGCGGTTCAAGAGCAAGCGAAAGAGCGCTTGAATCGTGCTGCAGAGAAGGCTCAGCAGCGGAAAGATCAAATGGCGGCGGCGAAGTATGGTGCTCGCGAAGGATTCCAGTCGCAGGGCTCGCACCCATACCAGCAATCGATCCATCACCCATCTGGAGCTCGACGCGATGATGGTCGCGGCATGCGTCCAGGTGGTGAGTCACCTCTTGGTCCTGCGTCCAAGTCGGGTCGCTCTGGAATGGATGACCACGCCATGGTTGGCGACGACGGCATTCGAGCGAAGGGCGGAAAGGGTGGTCGTGATCAGATGAAAGTGGAACCTTCATACAAGCATGCGTCTCCTCATGATGATCACCGTCTCACTGCGAAGCAACTTGAGCGCCGTGAAAAGGAGCGTGAGCGTGAGCGCAACAAGGCGCTTTTTGCTGCCAAGCGCTCCTCGAAGAAGAGACCGTTCGATACGAAGGAACGTCGTGCGTTCTTAGCGCTCTCCGATGTGCTGATCGACAAGGAAGAGTGGGGTATTTTCGAGAAGATCAAGAAGATTCTTCCATCGCGTGACAACTGGCGCGAATTCTTGAAGTGTCTTGAGCTGTACAGCCAAGAAGTGCTTCGTCGCGACGAGATGCTTTCGTTGATCAAGAACCTCTTTGGACGCCACACTGAGCTCGTGGAAGAGTTTGACACTTTGCTGTGCTCGCATGGCGTGCAAAAGAGTCCAAAGGAGATTTGGCCGTTCATCCCGCTTGCTGAAACGGATCTGTCGCAATGCCGCCGTGCCACTCCTTCGTACCGAGCGCTGCCAGCGAGCTACCCGATCCCACCATGCTCGTACCGCTCCAAGTTGGAGCGAACGGTGTGCAATGACTCGTGGGTCTCTGTGCCAACGGGCAGTGAAGACTTCTCGTTCAAGAATATGCGCAAGAACCAATACGAAGAAGCGCTTTTCAAGTGCGAAGACGAACGCTTTGAGATCGACATGGTAATTGACGCGAACGCATCGACAATCGCCATTTTGGAACCGCTCGCGAGAGAGATTGACGTGTTGAAGGACAAGGACGGTGGCGAGGACAAGCTCTGGAACTACGTTGTCGACAAGGGCACGTTCCGCGTGACCCACTTGAACGCGATTTCGCGAATTTACGGTGAGGCTGGCGCTCAGATTCTGGATTTGCTGCGCAAGTATCCTGCTGGTGCGATCCCAGTGATCATCAAGCGTTTGAAGCAGAAGGACGAAGAATGGCGTCGCGCGCGACAGGATTTGAACAAGCAGTGGAAGGAAGTGAACGAGAAGAACTACCACAAATCCCTTGACCACTCTTCATTCTACTTCAAACAGAAGGACAAGAAGCAGACGAGCATGAAGGTGCTCATGCAGGAAGCAAAGAAGAAGCTCGAAGCGAATGAAAAGTCGCCAGTGGAGCAGAAGCCCGCAACTACTGCTGCCGAACCTACGACGACGACGACTCAGACGGTTAGTATCAACGCACCGCCTGAGGCGTCCGACATTGCTGACGCGTTGCGCAAAGAGCAATCTGCTGAATTGAAGCCAGCAAATGGCGAGAAAAGCGAGCCACTTTCGTCGACTCCAACATCTCCTTGGAAACCGCACTTCAAGTACCGTTTTGCTTCTGTCCAGATCCACAAGGATACGTTTGGCTTGTTATCGTACGCGGCTGAGAAGAACCTGAGTGTTGCTGATAAGGAGAAGGTGTCGAAACTGTGGCAGGCGTTCTTCTTCCCGTTCTTCCACTTGGAAGAAGAGTGGCTCATCCGCAAGCCGAAGCGCACGACGGTGTCAGTGGAGAAGGCAAAGAGCCTGCGTCCTGGAAGTGAAGTGAGCACGGATTTCGGAGAAGGTACTGTTCAGTACTACAACCACGAGAAGGGGTACCACGTTGTGAACCTTCCAATGGGGCAGGCGTACCTTCAACCCGAGGCGATCACGATTCAGGAAGCCTCGGATTTCCCACCTGGCTTGGAAGCACTCGACGATGAGAAGGACGCTATGAAGAAGAAATCGAAGAGCACGACAACGTTCTTCGGTACGCAGCACGCGTATGGCTTCCTTCGCTTGTACCAGATGCTGCACAACCGATTGGAGCGCGCGTTTGATCTCTGCGAGAAGGCAAAGCGCAATCGTTACCGCCGCACGATCAACCCAGCTGCGCGTGCGCTCGCCCATGCGCGCCACACTCTGACGAACGATACATCTGACAAGGAGAAGACTGGTGACTACCAGGCGTTCTTGTCGAAACTGTATGCGCTCATTGACGGTTCGGTCGATAACACCAAGTACGAGGACTGCTGCCGAAGCCTTATGGGTTCGACGTCGTACTTTTTGTTCACGATGGACAAACTCGTGACGCTGGTGCTGAAGCAGATGCAGCAATTGTCGAACGATGACACGTGTCAGGATCTGCTGAAGGTGTTTGCGGAGCAGAACGAGCTGAAGAAGTCGTCGCCTCCGTCTGCTGATGCAACTGCCGCGCCCGCAACTGATCCAGTCGTGACGTACCTGAACAAGACCAAGGCTGTTTTTGAAGGCGAAGGCGCTTTCCGAATTGAGTTCAACCCTGGTGTGTTGCGACGCACTCCCCTGGAGGCACGTGCGATCACGCCTTCGGCTGGTAGTGGCGCTGATGCGAATTTCAAGATCTGGGCACCATCTCCACGTGTGAAGCAGCAAGAGCCTAGCAAATGGCTGATTGAACCAGAGCTGGCGATCGAGTACCTTGGCTCGATGGACGAAGAAGGCGGAGAGAACGAAGCTGATGACAACGATGATGAGTCTCCTGCAGCCACGCCACCTGAGACGCCGTCTGCGACTCCTATCTTTGGATCTCCATACCACGACCAAGGTTCGGATGAGAACAGCGACAAGAAGGAAGACCAAGAGCAGGCGACAAAGGATGTGGACAACGAGGGTTTCGACCACAACAGCGGTGCTGAAGCCGAAGAGAGTGGCGACGACGCCATGTCGGACGATGATGACACTGCCGAACGAAAAGGTACACCGTGTTTTGGTTGATGGAGTGAGCTATGGTGCAAGGTTTGATGAGGTTTATGGACTCTAACCGGTGTTTGATTGCTTGTGTTTGTATTTCGCTTTTAGACCCTGCTGCTGCAGTGCTGAAGAAGCGTGCGCGCAGTGCGTCAGAGGATGAGGACGAAGGAAACTCGACGGACGCTGGGTCGTCTACCAAGAAGGCGAAGACGGATGACGACAATGATGAAGAAGAGGACAACGCTACTGGTGACGACGATAACGATGAAGAATTGGAGGAGGGCGAAGAAACTGGCGAAGAGAACATGGAGGAGGATGAAACTGCGACTGCCAACGACCACTCTGCCGAAGCTTCTCAGAATGACGATGAAGACGACCCAATGACGGGCGGCGAGGAGAGCAGCAGCACGCCAGAGGAGGCAGCACCACGTACGCAAGCAACTGGAGACGCGTCGGCTGCGATCAACGATGAAGACGAAGAAGAGGAAGACGAAGCTTTCGGCAGCAGATCAGAAACCAACACCGCTTCCCAGGAAGAAGACGAGGAGGAAGTTGATGGCGCGACGGAGTCCAAATCGGAAGAGAAAGAGGAAGGTGAGGAAGAGGAAGGTGCGGAGCACGAAGAAGGCGAGGCGTCGATCTCGCCGCCGTCGTCCCCAAAGACCACGGAGGTAGGAGAAGAACGTGCTGGTGGCGAAAAGAGCAAGGAAGCCTCGAGCGCTTGAAGCAAACGCGATTCATTATGAAGCAGAAGCTGTCGAGGATCAATGCAATACGACGCCAAGGCAGACCGAGTGCTCCATCCTATCCACTCAATTTATATATTTTACACACTCCATTCAGCATATACATTTTGAATATACACCTTTGGGCAAAACAACAACTTCAAGACTCAACTTCTTCTTTAGAAATGCTCACTTGGTGACGCTAAACTGCACTCTCGAGAGCTTTTCGCTCTCGTCCCAGAGGCGCGCGGCGTCTTCCGTCGAGAGACTCTGCTTGCTGGAGCCGACGACCCGCGGGTACCCGTAAAACTCCCAGAAGCCGTGCGGACCGATGTACTCGCCTGCGACTACTTGTGGGTCCGTCGCGGCGCAGAGGATGCAGAGCGCCCCCATGGTGTTCGATTGTGCCCATGGCAGTGAGTGCACGAACTTGATGATCCAGCGGATGATGGCCGAGTCGTAGTTCTCCAGCAGGTTCGGCAGCAGGTTGCTCTCGGTCACCCCCGGGTGGCAGGGCACGGACACGACGTTCTCGATGCCCACAGCCTTGAGGCGCCGGTCCAGCTCGTACGCGAAGAGCATGTTGCAGAGCTTGGACGAGCGGTACGCGTCCATGGCCGCGTAGCTTTGCGGCGACGCACTCAGTTTCTCAAAGTCTACTGCACAGCCGTGGTGCGAGATGCTGCTCACGGACACGACGCGCGCCGTGGTGGGACAGCGCTTGAGCGACTCGAAGAGCAGTGACGTGAGCACAAAGTGACCCAGGTGGTTCACGCCGAACTGTGACTCAAAGCCGTCGACCGTGGTGGCGTACTTGATTGCCTTCACGCCGGCGTTCAGCACGAGGATGTCGAGGTGGTCGAAGTGCTTTGCAAACTCTTTCGCGAACGCGTGCACACTCGCGAGGCTGCCGACATCGAGGTTCATGTACTCGGCGACTCCTTCGTTCTCTTTGCTCACGGCCTCAGCTTGTTGCTCGTCGCGCTCCTGCTGGAGAAGCTCGCGGATCTTCTGTGCGGCGTCTTGGCCGCGCGTGGCGTCTCGACACGCGAGCACCACGTGCGCTCCCTTGCGCACCAACGGCAGCGTCGTGGCGAATCCGAGCCCCGCGTTCGCACCGGTCACGATCACGATCTTGCCCGCGAGGTTCGGCATGAGCGCGGTCTCCCACTGCGTGGACGACGGTGGCATGGCTGCGTAAAGGAGGCTGCTATCGGGGCTTGCAGGGCGAGCGGCGGAATGGTGAGTGGAGTGCACGTCCCAGTGTGCAGGTTGTTGGTGCATGGTCTCATTTACATTGTGCGTTGTCATTCGGCCCTTGAAGATGGGAAAGAGGTCTCGTCTCTGATTGGTAGAAAATAAAATCTCTACGTATTCACGGTGACGATTGGCTGAAATGCACATGATTAGCTAAACCGTTATGAAAACTGAGAACCAAGAGTGATTGTTGAATTGATGGCTTCAATGTGGTTGTTTCAGGCTCTCTTGCTGCGCTGATTGACAGCCTCTCATCAAAATCCTCTTGTAATGCGATGCCAACAAGACGTGCATGTCTATCGAAGACCCATGCAAGCGGCGTCATCTCATGGTGCTAGCAGCAGCTGTAGTACTTGTTCTCCCACAGGTTGCTGCACACGCGCTCCGAGTCGCGCTCAATATGCTGCGGGATCTGCCATTGGGTCGGCTGCCACGATTCGCTCCGCTGGCGCCTGCAGTTGGCTCTGTCGGCATGCAACCAGGATGAGCAGCAAAACGTAGCGACATTTCGGATCGCGCCTTGACTGAATGGCAGGTCACATTCACTGAAGCCTTTCAAGTACGACAGCTCATCCGACGTCGAGCCGATCTCGAAGGTTGTGGAGCTCGTGAGCGCGAGGAATGCTGTTAATACCATCATCACACAGCAAAGAACAACACACAACAATCAGACACATAAACAGCTAGCTACGTTCGGTAGGGCATGCACGCTTGAACAGCGTTTACTCACTGTGGAAAATCCAGAGCCCGAAGACAAACAGGAACACAAGCTGTGCGCCATCAACAAGATGCACACACAAGTCTGTGAGAATGGTGCACCCGCACTCTGTAGCTCTCAATACGAAAAGAGAGTCAGCCAGCCGACCATTGTTTGCAATTCGTCATACCCAGAGCGTCGACGCCAAGAACAAGTTGAAGGCGTTGACATGGATCCAGGACTCGGATCGCTTCACATGCGACTCGAAACTCGAATGCGTCTAAGCAACGCAACACAGCACCAAGACACAACCATCTAGTCATCCTCATGAAGATAGATCATACCAAACTGGATGGAGAGACAAATGAAACGCACACATGCACGTACAATCGCGAGCGCAAAGCAAACCTCTATGCTCTGCAGCGAGAGGAACCACCAGAAGCGCGCGTGGTTCTTCTCGCCGACGCACGTGCCCAGCAGGAAGCAGTGGTGATCGAACTTTGCCACGCACTTGCCGCAGTATTTGCAATGGTGCGCACGCAATGGCTACATAACGGATGAACGATCATGCGCGTATACAAACAATGGACCCCTAAAAATGAGAGCTCCTCGTATCCACCCATTCTTGCAATGCAATTTGACAACCGCAGCCGTACCGGTAGAATCTCGCAGTCGGCGCAAAAGCGACGGCAGTCACCTCGAGTGTGAGCATGAGCACCAAGGCTTCCATCAATTAACACATCGTCGTCGCTTGCAGGCACCTCTTGGCCAATGTGATGGTGGCCTGCGGTCACAGTCGCCAGTGCGGCTTCGATCTGCTCAATGCGCTCCAGACGGTACAGTCGCTCTCTTTGGTTGACCGTGTCTCGACTTGATTGAGGCGCCTGTTGCAGTAGAGTGGACCTCTGCATCTCCTCCAGGTCCTCGTCGATGCTTGAAGCGTCACGCTCCTCCATCCCCACTGACGCCAGTAGCAGATGCGCTCGATCCTCCTCCTCTCCCACTTGATCCTTCACTTCGCGCCATCCACCTTCAAGCTGCTCCAGGTCCGATGTGCTCCGACGCAGGACCTCTAGAGCGCAAAAGCAGAGTTACACATGAGCGGTTACCAAACAGTATCTCACTTTACCCGCCAAGGTACCAATGCTTTCAAGCCAGGCACAGAGATAGAGCCCACTCACTTTCGTCGAGGTACCCAGGGTCGCTCCCTTGGAGCAGCAGGAAAGCACTCGCCGTGAGAAGGAAGACCAACCCCAGCGCCAGCAGAGCCCTGGGGTCCCAGCCGTGACTGGAAGGGATGACTAGCGAGGCTCTAAGTGTCGATGGTGGTCGTGGTGCAGACAATACTGGCGTCGTCTCAGTTCGAAGCAGCAACGTTGAAGGCGAGAGCAGTGTGAGCAGGAATGTGCTCTTGGCGGCAAAGAACCCCACGCGATGGTGGTGGCACTGGCACAGCAAACAACAGCGAGAATAAGAACACAAACAGAAGACGAACACGTTCGAAATTTCATGCGCGAGATCCTCAACCAAACACAACGCCATGACAGCTAACCGTCTGAGAAGAAAGGACGTCCGCACAAGGTCCAATTTCTTTTTCATCGACTCATTGAGAAGACGGTGCGTTTGTTGTTTTCTGAGTGATCATGGACACTCTCATCGGAGATGCCGTATAGTAGTTTGTTTTGTACCGTACCTGAGAGCGGCGCTGCATTGACGTTGACGTCGACGGTGTGTGCAGCAGCGTGACCGAGTCATCCTGTTGTTCTGCTTCTTTATCAATGTGTTCGCATTCGTCTGCTTCTTTAACAGCGTGGAGGTGGAGGGTCTGCATTGTCTGTCAACGTTCTTGCAACGCTGATAATGAATGCATACGGAGCTTGAAGCGTCGCCGCACGGATTGTTGAGTTGCTTGCGATAAAAGAATAGTTATGCTCTCAGATGTCAATAGCGACAGGTGTAACCCTCTGTGTACAGTCATGCTTCTTGTTGTATGCGACGAGCGCATTTTGTATCCATCCCTCCATTATCTAAACCTCTGAGATGCTGTTCAGGCTGTCAATCAATAAAGAACCAAAGGCGTGTTTATTGGACGGGCACGGCAGACATGCCATTCACTTTGGTTTCAAACTGCATTTCTCTGTGTATGAAGTAATTTGCGTCTATTTTTTCGAGCTTTCGGGTCGTGACAGGCAGCAGACCTGCCACAGAATCTGAAGCCACCATTGATTTGCCGTCTCTCTTGCACGCATGAGACAGATTCGACGCTTCTTTGGTGTCATTTTCTCAGACCTCAAGGCTTCTCTGAACGTAATCACAGCTCAATCTCATGATTGAACATCTTCGAGGCATCATCGTGGTGATTGGGACTACGAAAACTTAGTCCCCAATCGCCACGATGGCGCCTCGAGGGTTTTAACACCTGGCGCTTTGGTGCATGGCGTCAACGTATTTGTCAATCTGCACCATTTTCCCAGATCGTCCAATTTCAACTTGATCCTTTCGAGTTCCAGTTCTTCAACGCAAAAAGCGCTCAAAGCAAGATTGAAACGCGGCTTTCCACTCCAAGAGTTTGGTTGGTTGGTGGAGGAGTATCCATTATAGTGTGTACACTGGTGAAAGTTGCAACTAGGGGGAGTGAGGAGTAAGCTCCTCCTGTTTTTCCTCCTCCCTCCCTCACCCATTTCGACGCGGTTGCTCGCATTTCTGCTGAGAATGAGGAAATACCGGAGGAGAGAATGACCTCCAAGGGTGCGATCGGTACGGCACGCCTGGTGCAAAACAAGCAGCTCTTGCGGTTGTATCAATCTGCGATGAAAATAGTTCAAGCTGAGCTGGCCGAAACTGTGTGGTATGCTGGTATAGACTCGATATTCGTTCATGACCAAGACGTCGAGTGGCAATAATGGCTGGGGAAATAATGTACCCATGTCTAAATTGAAACCAGCCAGCTGTTGTAATTCTTTTGGCGCAGCGAATGGTCCCTTTTTGCAACTCGCTCTCGTTGTGCTGTCAGGAAAACGTGCACAATATGCTGTTTGGTGGGTTTTGCTGGGAGGACCTTCACTTTTGCAGCGTTAAAGCAACGCGTGCAGCATCATGTGCCATACGAACATGCACACGAACCACACACAACCACAAACCTCATAAGCACACGAGCGAGCATCAAGACCAACCAAAAAGCAAAACAAACAAGCTATCCAATAAACAGAACCATGTGGCAAACTCTATTTGTCTACAAGCAAAGGTGCTGGCAATCACTCAGTTCACAAATTGTCGATTCCAAAATAGATTTTGTGCCACATGCTGCAACAGAAAAGCTTGATTGAACAACCCCGCATTTGGCATCACTTTGCAAAAACCTCAAAAAAGTAAATCCTGTTTAAAATATATTTACCCTCTAAATACTAGGAAAATAGAAAAAAATCTTCTTATAATTCTCTAATGTGTCATATTAGCTGATACCTAAAATTAGAGGCAGAAACAAACGCAATTGCAGATTTTGCATCAAAACTTGGGCTGCCAACCAATTTTGCTTTGCTTGGGCTTCCGATACAAAACCCAACAGCACCAACTTGCTTCCCGTTCACACCCGCTCTCGTCCATCGCAGCCAGCTGATGAGTGGCCAGAAACGCGGCGCTGGATCATCTCCCTGCTCTCGTCTCTTCTGTATGCCTGACGGCGCAGAAAAAGGCCAATATGTGATCAAGATACGACGCATGTAGGCACCATTTGATATTAATTTTGTCCAAGGAGAAGCTATGAAAATCGCGCACCTGTCCAAAGGCAGGCTTTGGGACCTGTATCTGCTGTCCATAGTCTCCAGTGGAAGCCAACACGAATCCGATTTTCAATCGCATGAGCCCCGGAGATTCAAATGTCTACTGCCGAGCAGTTGACACAATCAAAAACTGGAGCGTGACGCAAAAAAATCGCTCGCAATCTATTTGAACCAGCTGTCAGAATCTCGCTGGTTCCTCTTTATGTAGTACTTGCATCTTCTGCGTTTTAATTTCTCCTAACATCCTTTTTTCGGTGCCAGGTTTTCATTTTAACTCACTACACACGGCTTTTTCCCAATTTTGTCAATCAGAAATCTCTAAAAATAGCACCCAATTTGTATTGAAATGAGAGTGTGTGTGTGGGTGGTGGTGGATATCAACTCCGATACTGAAGACTTGAGCCACATCCGATCCCACTCCAAACTCCCACCTCCCCTCTCTCTTCTCCCCGGCTTTGTCGGTGATGCGCGCGGCCATCCCCCCAGTTGTCCGCCTCTTCTCCTGCCCATACTCAATCAGAATCAACTCGCGGCGCTGGCCCTTTCTCTATCTCTCTTGGCGTTTGTATCGCCCGAATATTCATGGAGCACAGGAAGGAAAGAAGTGGCGGAGGCCATGGCACGAAAAAGGGGGACGAACGCCGGCGGCGGCGGCTCTGGTCGCTCGCTCATTAGAGAAATCCCCACGAAGCACGCGGAGCGCAGAGCGCTGTCCAGATTCACCCCCGCATTCACCTGACAGGCAAAGGCTCGGCATCAATCCATCACGCCCCCGCCCTCCATCCATTCATCCAACCGACCTCTACTGCACAACGGCAACACAGTAGCTGCTCGTCTTCTTCGCACTTTGGTATGATGATCCACCAGTACTCGCCCCTGGAGGCGCCGACGATCTCCAAGAGTGACGTCAAGACCCCAAACAACTCCAGACACAGCAACGGTGCGCGTATGACGCGGCCCGCGAGCATGCGCGCCATGGTTCATCGCTCGACCAGTGCCAACGCGGCGCTCAGCAGCTCCACCACAGAAGACAGCGTCACGATGCTGACGACACCGACCCCGCCGAGAAGCAAGCGTGTGCGCCGATTCAAGAGCTACTCCGAGTCGGGGGCGTTGCTGGAGCGCATCGTGCCGCCGCCGCGCACGAGACCGTTCTCGGCTGGTGACATTGAAGACCTGCGCCGCGTCACGATCTCCGGCGTGAGCAAGAACAGCAAGGGCACGTGGATGTTCAAGGTCGACGTGGGCTCGGACGAGTGGAACACATACGTGATCCGCCGCCGCTTCACAGACTTCAAGGAACTCCACGACGGGCTGCAGGGCTACGACTCGTCGCGAGTGCTGCCGGAGCTGCCGCACCACGGCATCTACTCAATGTTCCAGATCTTCGTGGCGCCAGAGAAGGCGCTCAACCAGCGCGCCGAGCGGCTGCAGGAGCTGCTGGAGTGCATTACAAACCACCCGGTGCTCTGCGGCGCGGCGGCATTCAAGAAGTTTATCGGCAAGAACCCGCAGTCGCTCGAGCTGGGCTACGTAAGTCTGTCGTGCTACGAAGCGCCGACGTCCGAGAACCAGCTGCGACTGTCTGCGTCCGAGTCGTCGTTCGTCTACGAGCGCCGCCTGTCCAATTAGCTCCATACACCCATGTAGTCATATTTTAATGTATGCTACGACATGCCGCGGACGGGAAGCGTGGGAAGAAGAACAAGTTGGAGACAAGCAAGAACAGGAAGATGATGCCCCCAAAGATGCAAGAACAAGCAAGAAACGGCATCAAACAACAACAGGAGTGCACACAAATTCAGTCACAACAAACAAACAAACAAACAAACAACGTCAACACACAACAGCAAGGGAGCACGCCAGTCGTCAAGCCGTCGCCACTTGTTCTTCTTCTTCTCTACCCCACAGCGCACAGTAGCAAGGAAGTGAATTATTTATTTTGCAGCAGGATCGCCATTAACCAACCCAACGCAACGCAAGCTGAAATTTTTGTCATCACAGAAATCATTCGCACTTGTTCTTATTCCTTGCCGTATCTCGACAACCATGAAGATCCCATTTTCACGTCCAGGCTTGCTGGCTCGATACAAGCCAAGCAGGGAGCATTCGTCTGCTGCGAGGGCGATCCAAAGGCTTCGAGAAGGTCCGACCGCCCGTAAAGGAAGAAACGAGGGCGAAAAGAGGATGGATGGATCCAAAAGAGGCCGAAGTGCAAGCCGAGCAAGCTCTGACTTGCCGAAACGAGAAGATGGGTTCGCAGTGACGCCAGCGCCGAAATGGTGGGATTGTGGTTCCACAGATCGTTGCTGGATCGTCCGAAGTGACGACACAAAAACAGAGAGACGGTGACGACAGACTGCTCGCTGTCCACACAAATGCAAGATCAACCGCGAACACGCGCAGTCAATGACAAATGACACAATGGGGTTCCGAATTTTCCGATGGCAAACACACGCAAAAGCAAAGTGAAGAAAGTAAAATGACGAATACAGCGTCAGGCACATGCGCAAACACGGTCACAAGTCACAGGGAAACACACAACTGGCATGCTGGTGGTGGACGAAAGCGAAAAGATCGCGTTTCAATTGCTGTTGCATTCATTCTTGTGGAAATGCCTGGGAATGAATGCAGCAGTAAAGCAAATGATAAAGGCCTGCTTATTCTTCCTAAACTCACACTTGTTGCAGCTCGCACGCATGTTGCTGGTCAACACCAGACTGCGGCTCGTCTGAACAGAGCTAAGATAGTCCTGTCTGCGTTGAAGAAGAGCTTGTTGGCTTTGAACTGGACGCGTTTTGCTGACGCACGCTGTCAAGCCGTCGGATGGTTGTGTGTGCGCAAGTGTATCCATTTCCCGAACAGATCCGCAAGGAGGCAAAGCGTCGGGCAAAGGCGAAAGCAGATCGCCACGGGAAAGGATATACGAACAACATCACAGCGAAAGAGAGAGTGCTCTCTGTTAAACAACAACAGCAGCAATCTCGTGGTGTTGTTCGTTTCCTGAAAAGCAAGTAAGACGGAAATCCAAGCAGCTGTGGCTGGAAATGCGCAAGTGCAGGTGCTGAAACCATCAACCCACACTACTGTCCACAACTTGCAAACCGGAGCGCAAACTACATGGAGATAGGACAACAACTCAAGCACCAGTGGATAGATGAGTGGCTGCTTTTGTTAAACAACATCAGCAGCAAAGCTCTCAGTAGAGAGTGCGTGTTGAGGACCATTTTATCAGGGTTTGGAAAAAAATAATTATTATTTTCCATGATTTTTCATTATTCAGGGCAATTATTCTAAATAATTGAAATACATGGGAAATAATTATTTTTCGCCGGACCGGGTCCATACCATAAACCCCTGAGAAACTTGTCCATGAGGCTCTCCTGCATAGGAAGCACAAGGCGTGATGCGAGAACTTGAGACGTTTGCTGCTTTGATTGCCACTGGTTAAATCAAGTAGATATCTAGCAAAAGCCGGTATTGGTACACCTCTCAGTTCTATCGGAATGCTTGTCCAGCGAGCGCTCATCGTTCTTTGCTCAACACTTCAGATTGCATCATTCACAAACTTCCCAAACTTCTCCTATCCGATACCACTGACTACTCACCATGCCGTCAGTCTCGCCAAACAAGAATCCCGTTCGAGCGCCATTGGAGCTCTTCGACGAAGAGAACGGCAATTAGTGTTGCCAAACTTGCAAGAAAACTCGCACCCAAGATGTCGGTAAATGGTACACTAACCTAATTGATCACCTCGGGCGAGATCACAGCAAGGAAACGGTCATAGACGCGCTCAACAAAGCCTAGTAGCTTTGTGGAGAATTGCAACTTCATCGAGATCGATCAAGACTCCAAGGACCTGCACGACTACTTAAATTGAATTATCATCATGGAGAACCGTGAATTATCGATGTGTGAGAAGTGGTGCACTCGACTGAACACCAAGTTGCCGAAGACATGCACGAATACGCTAAAGTCGTATGTGATGTTTCTCGCAAAGATGTCCAAGCTGCAATCGCCCGCAAACTCAAGTAGAAGAAGGTTGACGTTCTTTTTGATTGCTGGACCGACAGTGGGTACCACTTCATTCCCTTCTTCGTAGTGTGTCCGCTATCAGTCAATGCCAGGTCTGAGTGGACTCGAGAGACGTACCTACTCGCATTCGAAGCCATTGAGACAAGCGACTTTAGTACGAACACAATGATTGACCGCTCAGACAACGTTCTCGATGAGTACGACATCGAGTTCAACAGCTCTGCTTTCTAGTTGGTGACAACCCCAGTGTTAATATGTCGATGGCGAAGAAGACCGACTTACCGCTCATCAGTTGCGTCAACGATCGCGGCCGAGACACACATTGACCCCCACAAGAGAGTGGTCGACAAAATTTCGGAACTGACGCAATTTCTGCACACCACCAAGCGAAGGTCATACCTGCGTCATCTCGGTTGCCTGATGCCTATTATCCGGAATCACACTCGTTGGTCCTCGTACTTCATGATGATCGAGCGCTACTTCAACGTCACATCGAATCTGGACGAGACACACTCCGAGCTCGCGCCATACACCCTAAGAGCAACAGGAAAATCTGACTTGCGTAAGGCAATGAGTTCACAGATCCTGGAAATAATTGTATTTCTTCGGTACAATCGCTCAATGTGGAACGAGTTGAGCGTCGTTCATGTTACCAAAGAGCATTTCACCAGGAAGAGGAAGCAGCAGGAGTTATCATTCGTTTGGTGCTTGTTTGCTTATCTCTTTTGCATAACATGTAGCTCCTGCTTTGCCCTTAATGGATTTATGGTGCCATTATGGGCTTCACCTGATTTTACAATCCCATCAATATGACGAACACCGCTGCTCATGAAACGCCGTGTGCTGCTGCTTGGGGAAGATCAGCTATCCTTGAATTTCCCGAGTCACCAAGCCGACTGCTGTCGAGGAAAAGATTGCTCATTGGAACCAGCGGATTTATCGTTACTCAATCCGGGTGACTCTGATGGTCGGGAGGGGTACATTTGTGCAGCTGCCTCTGGAGTTTTTGGTCCACCAAAGCGAGTGCTGTTGCCAAGGAAAGATCTGCTTGCTGGCGGCGGCGAAATTGTAGCCACTCCAGTCTGGGAGGCTCTAATGGTTGGGAGGGAGGGCGGGGCTCCTGTGCAGTCGTTGAAGTTTCGTATGGAGAGCTGCACACTGGCATTCTGGAAGACCTTGACATGACGCTACGTGATGATGCACGTACAGATCCTACTTGCGCTTTTACAACTGCCCGTGCGGTTGCCGCTTATGCTTTGTCATATCTTTCGCTTGTTTTTTTGCTACTCTCTCCTCTTCAGTCTTCGCTCGTTTTCTTCTTTTGATGCGTATGCCTTTGCTCGTTTTACATCTTTAGATGCCTCCGCCGCTTTCTTTTTCTACTCCTTGAATTTTTCTGGCAGATGCTGCATATGGGCGGATGCAATTGCTCCGAGAACGGTTGCTTGGCGACTTGATAGCCTCGGGATCTGCTGTACCACATCGAATCAAAATCCAACAGGAGCAGATCATGTAGCTCCTGGTCATACTCGATAAAGAAGTGGCTTTGAGATACTAATGCATAACCTGTCCAATTGATAGATTCATGCACCACCTAATACGTATCAAATACAGACAATCCTCCCAAATTGACACATACAAAAAGCACCACTCGCAAATAATTTTTTGGGGGGTTTGAGGCTTCATAGAGGTATATAATATTAGAGGTTATTGACATACAGT
>JALBZB010000683.1:0-20573 GCA_038050625.1 Pythium sp. MPC-2022a | reverse complement strand
CAGGGATACAAGTTTGGATGTTGTTGCGTAGTACTTGCGTGCATGCAGTGAGGATAGCTCTGTCGAATTGATGGCAGACGCTAATGTGGGAACATGAATCGATGTCAAAACATCATTTTCGCTTGCCAGCTAAGAGCGGTGTTAGCGTAGTGAGCAATTCTGTCGTAGATATTACAGCGGTATCACTTTAACTGCTCGTAACGCACACACACGTGTATGCTCATACATGGACATATGCAATCCACACGCACCCGTCACTCTTTTCGTCGCGCATGTTCGCGCTGGTTTCCCTTTTGTCGCAATGCGCGCACTGAGGCACAAGGAGACCATCGCTCCTCTTCAACTGCAGGTACGACTACGGCGTGCGTTCCTGGACATGCTGCTACGAGAGAAGGTTGGAGAAAGTTGGCGAATGGAAGAAGGTGGCGGAGAAGACAAGTGAGCACGCATATTGAGAGTTGGATAGATGGGCTGAATTCTTAAACAGCAATTGGCTCAGCTGAAACAACTCATGATGGTGTGGTGTACACTAAGTGCGAAACGTGGACCACTTCAACTTCAGTCGAGAATGTTGGTCGTGCGGTTTCCCTGTTTAGAAACGAGTCGAGTAGAAACGTGTCTAATCGTTAGAAATAGAAACGTGTACTTGATGTGTGCGCCAGCCATTATTTTGCTTTGCCCTTTGATATCTATTCTGTGACGCCGACGGTGACCAAGAGACCCCAAGAGACCTGAAGCAAGAGGCGAGAGAACGCAGCAAGTGAGCAGACGACGACAATGGCTCCCGCAAAGCGCCGCCGCACCACCACTGCCGAGGCCGAGAACGGCAAGAACGGCACGACCCACAGCAACAGCACGACAGACAGCACGATGACGGCAACAGATGATTCCGCAACTATCACCACTCCAGCTCCTGCGGCAACGGATGCGATGATCCCCGCGTTCACCAGCCCGACTGTAACGTTCGAGACCATTTGCACCGAATTCGACGTGATTATTAAGCAGCTCGAGGGCAAGTACAGCTTCATCCGCGCGCTGCTGAGTGAATTCTGGGACACGCTGCGCAAGGACCCACGCAACGAGGCTGTGCTGCTCGTCACGAACGACGCCGAGTGGTTCTGGTTCGCCGAGATGAAGTACTTGATCGTGTTTCTGTACGAGATGGCGTTCATGGAGTTCTCCATGAGCGTCACCAAGCCGGACTCGATTACACTGGGCGAAAAAGCGCAGCGCAACAAGGAGACGGTTTCGAACCGCGAGGAGATGCAAGAGCGTGTCGAGTTTCTGGTACGTGCTAAAGCATGAGTGGTCGTCGTGCAATCTAGCCGGATCTCGTTGGATTTACTAACACATATCGTTCATAACTTTGCGCGTATTGTTTTACAGGCTCAGCTGAAGGACTACGTGGTCAATCTGGGCTCGCTGCGCCTGAAAAAGACCGTGGAAAGCGGCAAAACGTTGCCGCGCGTGTTTCGTCTTGCGCAAATTTACAAATTGTCGGAACAGGAGACCGACTTGTTCCAGCTACTCGTCGTGCTGCAGGGTTGCCAGTCGAACGCCGTGCGGTGTCAGATGATCGAAGAGGACGCGCAGCGGAAAATGACCTCGTGCCAGCGTCTCGCGGGCATCTCGGAGATCGATGTCGTCGAGTTCCATGATGACCAACGCGAGCACGTTCGAGAAGGAACGGTGATCGTGGACGAAGAGAACTACTGCACTGCGCTGAGCTTGTCCAACATCTGCGTGCGCGTGCTGCTCGGTCGAACGCTTTCCAGTAACCAGGTGCTGAAACTCAGTCAGACAGCGCTGGAGGATTTATTGAAAGACGAAGGGATGGTCTTTGCCGACACACTTGATTCAAAGCCGAATGATGCGGCTGCTCCACGCACTTCCTCGCGCTCGCGCGGCAGCAAGAGAGATCGTGCGTCTGACGTGTCGGAGAGCGACGAGTCGCACAGTTCGTCCAATAGCGAGAGCGAAGTCGACGAAGGCGAGTCTTCAGCATTTTCATTCATCGGCGGCTATGGCGGTGATAAGAAGAAGAAATCACGAAAAGAGACGCGAGCAGGATCGGATGCTGATCTGTCCAACAGCATCGCTCTGTCTTCGATCGTGGACCAGGGAGAGCTGAAGCCGTACAACCCGACGAACCAGCTGGAGTACCTCGAAGACCGCTTCCAAGTCGTTGCGTTCGCGATCCGCGCGTCTGGGGCTCGTGTGAAGGATCAGATGAAGGAAGCGGGCACGAAGCAGCCGTGGGACAGCTCTGCGCCTGCTTCGGCTGGCCGACGAGAGCTCAAGGCGAAGCAGCGCGTGCACGACCGACGCGCTCTTCACCGGTTAAACATGACGCGCAAGGCCAACCTACCACTGCCTCGCCTGGAAGAGATCGCGGCGAAGTTCAAGCTGAACAAATTTGAGCAGAACGTGATCGTGATGCTGATCGGCAAAACGATTTCCCCAGTGATCAAGAACCTCATCGACGGAGTGGACACATCGCCAGTGCAGCGTATGGACGAGAGCATCATTATCAACCAGATCCTCTCGGTGTTCTGCGACACTTTCCAGGAGCAAGTCGCGCACCGCGTGTACTTCTACAAGTCTTCGCGGCTGCTATCTCGCGGCCTCGTAAAGCTGCACCGCGGTCGATGGCACTCGACTGCCGGTGATTTGGTAGACCAACGTGTGGAGCTGGATCGTCGTGTGCTGGACTGGGTCGTGGGACTTGATACCGAAATGAACGAGTTGGTGGAAGGATCGGATCTCTACTACCCAAAGGTTCAGTTAGACCAGGTTGTGCTTCCAGAGGACCACAAGGCGACGATCTTGGAGACGGTGGAGAGCTACGAGAACTTCCGCAAGTACCGCAAGAAGAGCGGACTCGAGGAAACGATCACCTACGGAGCAGGGCTGGTGTTGCTGTTGTGCGGCGCTAGTGGCACGGGCAAGACCATGACTGTGAACGCTGTCGCGCACCATTTAAAGAAGCGTGTGCTGCTGGTTGATTTTCCGTCGTTGCAGGGAAAACGCCAAGAGGGCGTGGAAACGGATGCCGATCTTCGAGGACTCTTCCGTGAAGCTGAGATGAGCAATGCGGTTCTCTTCTTTGACGAGTGTGAGACGATCTTCAAGCAGCGCGACATGGGCGGCGACCGCCTCTTGAATGCGCTGTTGACCGAGATTGAGCGGTATGAAGGCATCGTGTTCCTGGCCACCAATCGACCGTTTGATCTGGACGAAGCCATGCATCGTCGTATCACCGCCGTGTTTGAGTTCAAGGCGCCTGACCACATTCAACGCAAGAAGATCTGGAAAGTTCTGATCAACAACTCGCTCAAGACGTCCGACGACATCGACTGGGATGCGATCAGTCTCAAGTACGAGCTGAGCGGCGGGTTCATCAAGAACGCGATTCTGTCGGCGCTCCTGAAAGCCATTTCCAGGAATGCCGAAGATCCGGTGATCAACCACGACGACATTGTCACTGGCTGCGCGCTCCAGATGCGTGGCAGCCTGCATATGAAGACTTTCGACCACCGAGTGGTGCCCACAAGTGGCTTGGACACGCTCATCGTCGAAGAGAACGTCAAGGAGAAGCTGCTCAAGATCGTGCAGTTTGAGAAAGCGCGGAGTGTTATTTATGGGCAGTGGGGGTTCGACTTTGGCGAAGCGAAGAGCAAGCAGAAGGGCATCAGCGTGCTGATCTGCGGTCCGAACGGCGTTGGGAAAGTGAATGCTGTCAAGTCGATCGGGTTCGAGATTGGTCGTCCGTTGAAGCTCGTGAATTTCTCGCAGCTGCAGTCCGACTCGGTCGCGGAGACCCGCCGCGCGCTGCGCTCCGTGTTTGATGACGCTCGCTTGATGGACGCTGTGCTTGTACTGGAAGGTTTTGAGTCGTTCGGAAGCCATCTGGAGACCGGCGCGACGCCTTTGGAAGGCATGGACTCGCCGCGTTTCCGAGTGGAAGTGATGCGGCTGCTGGACATGATGGATAACTTCCCGAGCGTCTGCATCCTGATCGCCGATGTGGAGAAATCAGCGTCGTCGGCGCTGCTGAACTCGGAGTTCAGCCGCCGCCTCAAGTTCATCGTGGAGATGAAGAATCCGAACGCGAAGCTGCGCGAGAAGCTCTGGCGCGCGTGCTTCCCGGACAAGGCGCCGGTGGAAAAGAATGTGGACTTCAAGCGTCTCGCCGAGCGATACGAGCTGAGCCACTCGTCCATCAGCGACGCTGTCTTCCGCGGAGCCGCCAGCGCCGCGTTGCGTGAAGAGTCGAAGCGGATCATCACGATGAAGGACCTGACGGAGGCCGCGGAAGTGGAGAGGAAGAAGGCGCGTGGCGGGACTGCTGGCGCGATGGACAACCTCTTTGTTTAAGAAGTAAGTTAGCTGCGTCTTTGTCGACACGCGCGCACATTGTTTTTATTCCTCCTCTCTCTCTCATTTTCCTAATGTTATATGCTAAATAGACGACACTTTTTTTTCAATGGACCCATAGCTTGCATTGGCTTTTCACGCGAACAATGAGGAATGCAAGAGGTCATAGTCGAAAATGTTTGCATTTTTTTCTTCTTCTGCTGGTGTCATCTGCTTGGCAATCGCTGTCACGCGGCCACAATCTTTACTAGTGTAGTGCGCTCGCATTGCCTGTCTGGCTCGATCGCCTTCTCTCTCATGCTTTCGATTGCTGCAATGCCCTCAATGGCAATGGACTGACGTCTTCTCCTTACTTAGATGGAGAATGGCAGGTCCTCGCCGCTCGTGAACTCTCGCACGACCTCGTCCTTTGTGATCGTGACGGTGCGGATCACGCCGCCCGAGCTGCCGTCGCGAGCCATCGCGTGCGATAATGCCTTCTTCACAAACTTTTGGCACTCCTCCTTGGTCATGCCAGGTCTGCAATACACACACGATTACAACACATTCGGTCTAATGAGTAACCCAACCATGATGACATGAAGAAAGATACACGAAAAGCGATCTTTTCGCAAACACCGTCACAACATCAAGCAAACACGCCACCGCCACGCACCTGTATTCCGCGTCCACGAGACCGTAAATGTAGGTAGAGCCGCTACCGCCGATCGCGAAGTCCTGCTCGACCATGGCGCCGCCGATCGGGATCGAGAACACCTGGCCGCCCTTCACTGGGTCCCACCCGGCGACAATGATGCCAGCGAGCAGGCGATCTTTGTTGCTGTAGCAGAGCGAGCGGAAGAGGTTTGCCGCCGTGTGCACCTTTGGCAGTCGGCCCAGGTCGATCGCGTGCGAGCCCAAGAAGTGCTTGACGTAGTCCGAGAGCGCCTGTGTGTCGGCGGCCGAGCCCGAGCGGCAGCAAAAGATGCGGTCGTGCAGCGGCGTGAGCTTGTCAGACACGCGGTTCGCGATGTACGTGCCCGTGGACGTGCGGCTGTCGGCACCGAGCACCACGCCGCCGTCGAAGCGCACGGCGATGATGGACGTGCCGGCGTCGATCTCGCCGCGCTTGAGCATGCTGTACTCGTCGATGTCGTTGCGGGTCATGCTTGCTGCTGCTGGTGGATTGGAATGGATCGCTTCCTTGCTTTGGCACTTCTTTTTGCTTTGGCTTTTGGATTTCCTTCCTTTGGAAAAAGGGGGAGAAAGATTGGTATCGTGTCACCTCTTAGAAACGAAGTATGGCTCCCTCTAAAAACATTGAAGCAGTTTTTAACGGAACTGAAATGCTTATACTCTATTTTCGATCGCTAAGTTTATTTGTATAACAAAATAGAGGATATTATATTTTGCAGTAAAAAAAATAAAAGTGTCCTCGAATCCTCTTTTATGTACGGGAATCCATACTCACATCAAGTACTGAGAGGCTACTATTAAGGATTTGAGGACACTTTTACTTTTACTCTAAAACTGCGCTTTTTCCTCCCTCTACTTTTCGCTCGCAACCGCCCATAAATTCACGCACCGCATTTGGCGCTGCCAATATGGCGGCGGATGACAACGGACTTCTACGCTTATCGTAGCAGTTCCCTGTGACTCTGACTGTGTGCAAGTGGGTGGGCGGATACTAACTCTCGCGCCATCCATTAGCCTCATGTGCGCCGCCTCTCCGTGTTTGTGCGTTTTTGTGTGCGGGGGCGTCTTCGTTCATTCCCACTTTTGCTCCATAGCTCCTCGGTTCAATTGGAAGACGTGGGTTGAGCTTACAGGCTACTTTCATTTTATCAATCTACAGCATAGCAGTCTCCCACCATAATGAAGATGCAGTTTATCCAGCGATGTGTGACCGTGCTCGTGATGGTCGAAGTCTCAGCCCAGGAGGCACCGGCGTCAACAGCAGCAGCAACAACAACAACAACAACTAGGTCCCAGTCAACAACGCACAATGGGCTCAGCCCCAGGGCAACACGCAGATGCAGCCGTTCGTGGACGAGCAGCGTAGCGGCTTCGTCAACGACGTCAACAACAACGGCGCGGCCGCGAACGCCAACGCGAACACGAACACAAACATGCTGAACTCGCAGCAGCTGACGGTCTCGGACTTCCAGAACGCGGATTTCAGCGCCGAGGATGCGCAGCGGATCGTCGTGAACCTCAGCGTCGACAGCAACAGCGACGCCATCGTTGTGCAGCCAACCTTCTAGTCCCTGCGTCTCGACAGGAGTAGCTCCAGTTGCGCCAGTCTCTGCCCCTACTTTAGCGGGCACGACGGGCTCGCAGCCAGTGGCAGTTGCTTCTCCTATTGGAGCTGAAGGTAGCTCCGCCTCGGTGGTTTCTCCAGCAGCTACTCCAGTTGCGACGACGCCAGCCTCAGCGAGGACGATGTAAAAGTGCTTTTGAATCCCGAATAGTAGCCCCTTCGTACTTGATGTGAGCATAGTGACCCGTACATAAAAGGGGGTTCGACAACATATTTGCCTCACACTGAAAGTGCCGGTTTTGTTATAACAATCAGTAAACCTGCGCTTCCGTCTAAAAGTAGTGATATGAAGTTGAGTCTGTATTCCGTTTAACGAATACAGAGATCTACTTCATAGTTACTACAAATAGGACTGGATTACAAAATCGTTTTTGAAAACTTAGCACGTGATACTCCACACTGCACTACACTACCTAAAAAATTGTCCAAAAGGCAGGCTTTTGATGTCGGCTTTTTTTGTGGCTCCTTGAATCTGAATGAAAGCAAAAAGCAGCAAGCACTTCGTAGCCAAAGCACGTTGCGCTCAGATCCCTCGGCTCAGCATGAGAACTGCAAGAGAAGCACTTCCCTCGGCTTGGTCGCTTTTGGATTTGTTCCAAGCTCACAAAGAATGAAGGGTCATGGCGCTTGCAGGAAGGAGCCGAGTTGAGGGAAGTTGATGGTGCTTGCATACACACACGCTTTTCCACAAACGCCGCTCTTCCTTCGTTTGGTATCAATGGCCTTTGAATATCGAGGCTTTCGACAGCTTCGCTTCTCGAGTAGTAGTAGTCTGATGACTGCTCGACGCCAATTCCACCCAAGTGGACTATCCCTGGGATCAGCACAGACAGTCATCCACACTACCAGGTAGACGGAACAACCAGCCAGCCTGTCCATCGAAATGAGCATTCAGATGAATACGGTGGTGGCTTTGGTGTCATTTTCCAAGGCATCCTTTAATGGTAGGGATCAATCTCGCGTCTCGCGCGTTCAAAGCTCTCTCTTCAAAGCGTTCTGTTGAAATGAGTACTTTATGCTAATCAAGGTGCTACACACCATAGATGACTCTGAAATATTTTGCGAGCGTCATTTTCATGGCATTTGCTGTTTGCGCTCACAATCAGCAGCCACGTCCTGTTGTGCCAGAGGTCTTGCCCAGGGGAATTGACTTCTCCCTAGGGATCCCTTGGGGGCAACTTTCTGCAGGTTGAAGTTTTCCGAGCTGCTCACGACAACGGCGATTGCGCTGACCGTCGTGGGTGATGGTGAAGCAAAATCTGAGCCTGTCCACGGTATTTTTTCACTTGACATGAGGTACTCAGTAGCCATCTGTCTGTTGCACAAGTCAAGATATCGCGGAAGACCGCGACTTTCAAATCAAGGATCCGAGCTTCTTTTCTGACAATTGGCTCAAATTCAACGAATGGTTCCTTCCGTGATCTTGGCTGCACGCTCAGTAGAGCGTGCGTAGATATCCTGGATTATCCAGGATAGGTATGTACATCACATGAATAATGCGTTAAATAGAGCGCTAGAACAATCTCTCGTGATTTCATCTTCTGCTCGCGTGACCTGCGCCTTCACCACGCTCGACACAAGTTTTGGTCATGTGAAATGCCTTGGGCAAACTGCTTTTGCTTGTGGTCGGCAACGCAGTCAAATTAGAGAGTCGACCGGATGTTTTGCCACGTAAATCGCTTTTTCGAGCAAATTGTCTGACATTTTGTTCGCCGTTGAAAGAATCGGATAAATGAGCTAGAATAACCCGTAGTTACTGTTTTGGATTTGTCTCGGATAAAATCTATATATAGAATACAGTCGAAGAATACGCGTTTTGACAGGATATCGTAAAAGAGAAGAAATTGCAACCAAAACTAAAAACGGCACGAGTGCCTGAAACCGTAAACTAACCAGTGATTTCTTATAATAGCGCAGCGAGCGCGCACAATTGCTAGTTCTCGGCGGCTCATCATAAATACCATTACACTTTCTCATATTAACACCTTCAACGAATAGAATTGTGCACGAGCTGATAATAAAATCAAGTGAAGCTGTCCCCTAACGCGTTCTTTGTGCGCGTTCATGCGCGTTCGTTAATTGGCCAAAAACGCCATGAACCGAGTTTATGTTTCATTCTTAAAAATATTTTGCTCGAAAATTATAAAACTATTTTTTGGACATCCCAAAAATGCTTTGCAGAAAGTGGATAAAAGTGAGCTACTCTCGCGAGATTTGACTTGAAATTATTTTATCTTGTTTTGAATATATGTTTTGGAAGAGGTGTCATAGATCAGCATATTTTCTAGCTGCGCTCAAAAAGATAAAACCTTGTTTCAAACTTAGACAGCGTCCTGCTCGCTCGTTTTTGTTCTGATGCGAAGACAAGATTGTACAGTCCGCCCTCGCTCCAACGTGACACTGACTCGTAGAGAGTCAGTCAGTTGGAAAAAGGTCCATCATTCCAAGTCAAACGACGAGGAGCTACAAAGAAGAGCGTGATCGCCCTCATGACGGTGCTCTTATAGTATCAGTATATGGAGCTCTGCGATGTGAAGACAGCAAAGCGCTCGAGGACATCTTTCATGAGAGAGAGCACTTCGGTCGCCATCAGCAGCATGCGAAATAAAGTCTTGAGCTCCTCGTCGCCACGTCCCACCCGACGCTCCACACATCATTAGTATTTGGAGCCAGCCACGAACCAAAATCTGGAGCCTCTGCGAGGTGAGCAATCGACGTTCTACCCTCGTTGGATCGCTCGCTGACCAAGCGGACAAGAGAGTTTCACTGCTGCTGCTCATAAGAAGCGTGTCTAATGCGCTCGCTGACCAAGAACTGCGCGCGCGTCCATTCGCGCCGCGAAAGAGGCAGCAGACGCGACCGGATGGACTGTTGCTGCGAACGCGGAACCATCGACACGCAAGAGATTTGTGGCGCGTAAGCCAACGGTCGGACGCGCGATTGCGCTCTCCATTCACAACAACAACTGTGCTGCAAGCAGGAGCGCTTTTACTAATAACTTCGTGACTTCGTAGCGAAGAGAAGAGAAGAGAGAGCACGTGACTCACGCCTTTCACTGACTCTGTGGTGATGTGACCGACCCATCGACATGGCTGCTCTGTCTGTCGCGCTGGACGCCAAGCAAGCGATGAACAAAATGAATAAGTATCAGAAGTATCTGTAGTCGTCCCGGTCTGTCTGCCATGCTCGCCAAGCGGATCTCCATATGTGCAGCATTTCAACTCAGCACATGCATTATTATTGTTAAAAAGAGCGAGTGCGATTACTGGCGCGATGTCTGACTGTGCCAGCGTGTTGCAGAAGACGCGGCATGCCATGCCATGGTCGTCGTCCTCTTGAGCTGGCTGGCGCCTTATCCCGACGCCGCGCTCTTGGCACTCGTGAGTTCGTCAGACGCGAGGTGCACTCCGCATCTCCTGGTGTGTGGCTCAGGGCGAGAATGTGATACGCAAGAGGTAGATAGTATTCTACCGAGCTGCATCGCATTGAGGATTCTCGGAATATTTTTTGGATTCGAGTGAGCGTCAACCTCGCGGTTACGTATTGCAGTTTGCGCTCATGGTGTTGCCATGGAGTAAGATGAAGACCAGGCAGGGCCTGGATCAATGGTTGCAACTCTGTACATGGCTGTACGTTGAAGTGTCTGGGGACCACAACAGGGTTGGTATCTGCGGGTGGCGATGATGAATTTTTTTCAAGAGCTGCTGTTGGTTGAGTGGTATGTTCACACAACAAACAAACATAAGTATCATCACCAAAACGCCAGCTTTCTACCAAAAGTTCTTGTTTATTAACACAAAGCAGTATTCTCACTCTTTGAAAGTGCCAAACTGGTTGTAAAAAAGATAAATCTACTTATATAACTTAAATCCAGTACAAAATCGGGGAGTGAGCAATTGTTTCCGCAGTTGAACCCTTTTCCTACCTGCACTTGAAGTGGGAGAAAACGACCAAGTGGACAATTGGAACGGCCAACAGGCAGAAACAGGGAATCTTTCTCTCATCCATTGGTTGCTGCGACCTCCATTCTATGGCTGCTGCGACCCCAATTCTATGGCTGCTGCGACGACAAAAGTTGAGCTACTGACGTTTCACTGTACGCATATTGCCAATGCGATTAGATATTTCTGTGCGAAGATGGATAGGCGAAATCGGAGTTATTGGTGAGCCGTGGAGAAATGGCTAACCACAGCATTTGGCAGGTATCTGCGAACTTGTGATTGTGTTGTGAGCTGAGTTTAACATCCCAGCGAATGCTCTCTTTGTCAACGATTGAAGTTCCAAAATCACTCAGTGGGATGATAAATGATTCATGAGTCAGAACACGGTCCAATTATTTGGGAATTCGATTGTTCTTTTGAGGGTTTGATTTCGTAACCCTCGGACTACTACACATTTCTTCATCAATAGTTAAAATAAACTGCAGATAAAACGATTTAGCCATGGCCGAGAAAGGATACTAAAAAATGGGTTAGATCGGGGGTTATACCGCGGCAACGAGCCAATGCATTTACACCTCGGCTTATCATTATCCTGTTATGTTTTTCTTGGGGATTCAAAATGCAGAAAAACCTGGTCTTTCGCAAATAATAAATCACTATATTTACGCAACTGACTTGGCTGGTTCTTTTTTGTCCCAGCCCATTCTGCGTCCAGAACGAAGAAGAAGAAGAGCAGACATGGCCACTATGGCTTTGCAGAGCATGCTGAGTTTCCATGAATTGCAGCAGCAGTTTCTCTGGACGGACGCTTCCTCCTTCTTCACGATCCCCCTCACAAAAGCAGAGCTTCATGACGAGATCGCGCATTTCTACATTCGCTCACTTCCACACAGTCACGTACACACGAGCAGCCACAGTCAGTCAGTCAGTCATGTACGCCACCACCAACAGCGAAGAGCGCCGCGCGATCACGCCCAAGCGACTGCACGTGATGGCCATGAAGCGCCGCATGGAGGTGTTCGGAACGCACAGTGACGTTGACAGCGACGACGAGACGTTCAACTACAACAGCAGCAGCAGCTTCATCAGGATGGCGACGTCGGAGCTCTTCGCGTCTTCGTCTTCATCTTCTTCATCAACGTCGTCGTCCTCTTCCTACTCGGACAAGAGCAGTTCGCGCCGCAACGTGCTGTTCGGTATCGCTGCGCAGCTTACGCTCGTGTGTACCCTCATGTGCGCGTTCGAGGGCGTGTTTCGTCCCATGGCGCTGCACGCACTGGTCGTGAACGAAACGACGGGCGTGCTACAGCGCGCCGTGCGCTCGCTGCCGGTGTTCATCGGACTGCTCTACCTGCTGGACAAGTCCAAGTCGAGCTTCCTGTGGGCGATGCAACTCTTCGTGGCCGCCAAGATCCATATGAGCGCGCTGGGTCTCCAGAACGAGAAGGACCCTGAGCGCGCGAGAGCCACCGCGAACGTGCTGCTCGCGCTCATGCTCCTCGCGTACCCGCTGCACCGCTTCTTCCGCCACTCGCTGGTCTCGAAGGCGTGGCTGGTGCCGCTCGCGGCGGTCTCGATTGCAGAGAGCGCCGTGCTCGCGAGTGTCGACGAGAAGCTCATGCCGAGTCCGCACATCTTGCTGCTCAACTGCGCGTTCTTCGCGTGCAGCACGTTGGTTATGGCGATACTCTCCTGCGAATACGCGCATTCGTTGGCGTCATTCTCGTCAGCCAAGGCCGGCGTGCTCGCGTACGGCGTCGTCGCGATCGCAGCGATGAGCTTCCGAGAGAACGTGCGACTGTCCTCGAACGCGTTCACGATCTCGCTCATGGCGCAGCTTGCGCTGGCGCTGCTGGTGTCGCGCGAGATGGCGACGTCGTCGCTGAATATGGTGGTGATGGAGCCAACGGCGCCAGTCGAAGAGAACGAGGAAGAAGTGGAGATGGAGGTGGAGAAGCAGTGCATGAGCGCGGCTGAGTACCTCTTCATCAAGCTCTTCGTAGTGGTCGTGACGACCGCAGTCGTGCTGCTGACGCTCGGGCTCGTGTTCTCGGGCGTGCGCTATTTATTCGGTTGAGAAGAATTCTTTATGAAGCAGTGTCCGTCATGTAGCACGGTGTAGTGTCACAGTCAGTTCACTAGCGTCCTCGTAATTAAGTTAAATTAAATATTCGATACAACTCGCACTTTCGATTGTCGTTGGTAGCTAGCTCTTTGGAGTCGATCCCTGTACGGACGTTGAGCAGATTACCCCCAATTCATCGCTCGTTTGGCTGGCTGGCACAAGAGCTCACCTGTGGTGGATATCCAGATTATCCTTGCTCAGAGTCCTTCATGAGCTCGACAGCTCGTAGATCGAACCGGTCGACAAGCCGCTGCCAAACGGGCGATGCCAAGCAGCCCAGCCAAGCACCAACAACAAAGAGACCATCACTCCGATCTGCTGTTGGTGTTCTGCATCCGTTCGCGTTCCGTTCTGCATCGCGCGTGGTGCCGCTATGTCTTTGGCTCTTCACGCGTGTGGTGCCTGGGCATTTCGATGCGCGTGTTGTACGATGAATGCGAGCGAAGCAAGCAGCCACGTCTGCCGATAGATATACTGCCGCACTGGGTATTGTATCAGCCCAAAGCCCTCAGCTGGAGGTTGTTCTTTTTCTCTCCTTCCTCATCAGCTGTATGAATCCGCAGGACCCGGATTCGCACGCGTCTACGCGGGCTGAGTCGCGCAGTGAGGCGTCATCAGACAGGAGGAAGCATACAAGGTACATGCGAAAAGCAAGCTGCTGGGAACACGAAGAGAGCACCTACAGTAAGTGCTCTGTTTGCTAACGCAGGTGACCTTCCGATAGCCATCATCGAGCTTCAGGCGTCATCGAGTTGCGCTCACCTGCCACGACGTGGCACTAGGTTGAGTGCTCCCGTGGCTCCCGCGAGATCAGGTTTCATGTTGAAGCTGCGACCAACGGGCAGAAAGAGAAGACAGAGCCAGTGATGCGATCTTCTCTTCGCGCTCATGATGACACGCAGCGAGCGGCGCAATGCCGTCGACCGCATGTCGCAATGGAAGCGTTCAGTCCACTCGCTCCTCTTAAAGATCCATGTCTCTCTTGTACAAACACGGAAGAGTGAGCGAAGCCTACAGCGCGTAATGAACACGGCATGGATTGCGACACCTGTATGAACCACATGTACATACCGAGGCGTCAAGGCGAGCACCAGGCTGGTGTCTTCATGCCTTCAACCTTGCGCATCGTGCGCTTGCCTTGGTGTTGCTTCAACCTCGTGCTCTCAACAGTCGATTAAATCGAGAATGGGATTGGGATCTTTCAGAAAAGAGGCGGTGTTGTAGTGGGGCATTCGCACAATGTGACGCTTGGTGACAGGCTTGCTGATCCAAAAATCTATTCTCAGAGGCTAGTTTGTCAGTGATTTGTACTGAATTGAAAATTCGAATGGCTCGGTTATCACAGGGTACGTTAAAATAGAGGAATGGGTGTGGTATAACCCGTCTCAAAAATTAGTACCTTGTTGGTTATGTTAGAAACCATCATTTCACTGTGAAAGTCATGCGATCTGGGTCAAAGCGGGTCCAATCTGTTGCTTTTTTGTGGGTGTGGGTTATTGGCAGTTACACTCGTTTCCAGTGACGCACGCAGAAAAGATCCAGACTTCCGCGAGACATGATGATCGCCAACAACATAGTGGTTGGACCACGGACGCTTGCCAAGCATTGCTGTTTCTGCTGTTTGGCTCGGACGAATGTCTGGACCGCGCATGGAAGATCGTAGCTCCTCGACCAGCCGCGGCGGCAACGTGCCTGATAATACTGGGGTTTAACAAGCCAAAGATCACATCGGCGGCTCCAAGCCAGATCCCATGGTTGATATCTCAAAATGCAGGACGTGCCATCATCCTGGCGATATATTTATTATCCCGTTCCGAGGTGTCAGATCTTATTGTACGCTGTGGGGATGGTGGACGGGGAATAATAATCTTCATAACTACTACACTGCTATCAGCTCCGTGGCGCTCGTCGCCGTGGTCAGGTCAGGTCAGGTCAGCTTCTCCATGACAAGCAGACATGAAGAAGCTGACCAGTTAACAGACCGAGTCCATGGCGGCGAAGCGTTGCGACAGCGTGCGGTTAAGAGAGCAGTGCGCGATCGGGTGATCCAGGTCGTTTTCCTGCACGGGGGTCTCGCCTTTGCTGGCTGGCTCGCTCTCCTCGCCTTCCGGCAGGTCGCAAAAGTACTTGCCGTGGCGCACGCTCAAAAAGTCCATGAGGATCGTGATGATGCCGTTGTGGTGACTGCACTCCTCGATCGCGTCGGGTGTCGACTTGCGCAGCTTGTCCAGCACGACCACGAGGAACGCGTTCAGACTCTCTTCGTCGCAAACCTTGATCATCGGCATGGCGCTGCACGTGGCGCACACCTCGCACTGCGCGTCGCCCTTGTTACGCGACGCCATGGCGCCGACGAGCTTGAACATGTTGATCACGTTACGGAAGTCCTCCTTGCTCTTGTACATGGACGTCGACTTGCCCTTACACGAGATCTTCACCTGGTACATCTTGACGCCGCCGAGGGCCGGCGCGTCGGTCACGCGTGCGCAGAGGCTGGCGCTGGTCACTGCGTCCTTCATGCTGGAATAGATAGTGGGGGGGGGGAATAGATAGAAACTGGATAAAGGCAAAATTGATCCGCGCGACGGACGGGACTTGGACGTGCACAGAGAATGGGAACGACAGACGGACGGACGGACGACAGCGACGTTACAAGGATGAAGGCGGCGGTAGAAGCGTGCGTGCGTGTGGGTGCGTGGATGCGTGGATGCGGATGCGGACGTCTGGGGCTTTTCACAAGTGCCGTGGCCAGGGAAAATCGGAACCAGCGCTTTTGCTTTGCTTTGCGGACCAAGCAAGCACAAGGGCCGAAGCTCTCTCACACAGCAGAGACTGGCCGACCGTCTGGTCCCGCCCTCTCTCTGTGATTTTGTATGCCGCGGGCTTGATTTTGATTCGTGGGGCTTCCCCTCTCGCCCCACAAGTAAACAGTTCAAACTGCAGAGTCGGTTTCACTTGATCAAAGTAAGCGGATGGGAGCGGACAGAGCGGACGCTTGCGTCCACACAATCGCTTGCGTCCTATTTTACACCAATCACCATCCATACTTGATGGACAAATCAGTGGATAGTATTTTAAGCCAATAACCATAGAGGATGAGTGGACGAGGAGCCGCCTTTCTGACGATTGGGTAAAAACCCAAAAAGTTCTGAGCTTCTTCTTTTCCAAGCCAAAAGATCAAAAGGCAGGTGCGTCGATGGGGCGAAAGAGAGAAAACTCAACCTTCCCACAAGCCCATCCATCCAGGATGGCACGATGAACGTGACGACAGTGTCTTGTGTGTTGATTGGACGCCACGAGCCATCGCTCGCCAGTCACAGGAAAAGATGGGACTGTACGTGGCACATGATGGTCGTCTCGTGAATACATGAAGGATCTCGATCTGTTTCATTACAATGAAGAGTCGCCCTTGGCTGTGGTTGACAATTCGATGCTAAAATTGTTTTGTGGATTGATTTCCGCGTTGGTGATTGGCTGAAATCCCCTTCTTTTTTGCTTTCGCGCAAGATTTACGGTACATTTCCAATAGACAAGCGCGCCGACACCAACCAATTCGCCAATGCGTTTCACGCGGTTGTCTGTATCTGTATCTTTTCGACGTTGCCCCTCTCGCTCTTCAGAATATACAGTATCGCTTTGGATTGGCGATTAATCTGCCAGCATCCCCCTCTTCCATTTCGAATGGAAATAGTGGTGGCATCTGAAAAACAAACCAACAACCAATCTCATTCAATGGTATATCTGTCACATGCCCAAGCAATGCTGCCTCGCAACCTGCGCACTTCAACATGAGCATCGGATCGGACGTGGCCGACGCGGGTTGGTCCACGGCGTGCTGTATCTCCCACTCTTGTCTGGTTTAACTGGAAGAGAGCGAGTCGTCCGCACTCTGGAACACAAAATCGCAATCGCTATATGAGTCGTGTGCAAGAAGGCGAATACAATAGGCAAACGAGATTAATCATCAAGGATGACTATTTGACAAACACAAAAACTCAAATTCTCAGGGGCTTGCACTTGCACTTGATGCAAGAAGCAGTCGTCGACGTGTCGGAAGAGCAGTGGAGTGAGTGAGTGATTCCCATTTTGATGGTCTGACAGCAAAAACCCAGGTGTCGCATCATCTAATAACGTCTCCCAGTACAGTATTCTGTATGCGCATTTGCACGCTTCTGCAACTGGACGCGTGGAGCGAGACCAATGTGTAACAACATGAGCTGACGAATCAAAAAAATGGTTAACATGCAAGCCAGTCCCCTGCGATTGCTGCAGCGGTCCAAGACCCAGTAGCCTACAAGCTCCCATCGCCAGGTGATCTTGGTCGGATTGTCCAGGTGTGGGATTTCCCCGACTAGGATCACCCATGCAAGGAGATGCTGTCGACGAGCGAGTGTAAGACTGACGCCTGCATTGAGTGCCATTCGGGCACGGCGTTCTTCGAGATGATGGAGCACATCAAGAAGGCGACAGCTACCATCGGCATCTGCATGTACATCATGACGTGCCAGCATATGAGTTGCTCCTGTGTCTGTATTTGTGCTATTTATGAAGCATTGTGCTATTTTATTTTTAACACAATGCCTCTTTGCGTTTGTATTTATAGGTCACAGATGTGTTGCTGGCGAAGGCTAGAGAGGGCAAGGTGAAGATTCGTTTCCTGACCGACTCCAAGATGATCAACAGTGACAAGTCGAAGATCGCGTTCCTGCAGAGTCGAACTACGGTAAGAATGTAGGACTCTTCATTCAAACAAAAATACTATTCTCTTCAAAAGTACTAAAATCCAGGTGTTCTATTGTTTTTCAGGGTATCGAGATACGCACGTGTTCCCCCTTGATGCACGAGAAGTTTCTCGTCGTAGGCAGCCGCACGGCGCTGACGGGGTCCACCAATCTATCGCTCGGCGCTGTTTTCGACAACAATGAGACGATGATGGTCTTGGAGGGCCACCGGGCTGCATTGTCCTTCCTGTGCAAGTTTCTTCGCAAGTGGCAGCTCTCAACCTTGTTCTCATACCCTTTCTACGTGCCTCCTCACAAAGTGTGGACGAAAAAGCCAAAGAAGGTAAAGCTCGCAAAGGTCGGCAAGTCCATGAAGGTCCCATCAACGAAATCCGCAGCGAGGAAGAAGAGTATCCTGAAGGCGAAGGCGACGGCATCCACGATGATGAAGAAGAGTAAGAATGGAGGCGGAAAGAAGATGACCAAGACTGCTGGACTCCGTGTCAACAAGTACTCCTTGTCTTACATTTTGTAGTCGATACGCATTTGCATCTGTTTCCCATGCACAGTTTATTCAAATACATTTTTTTCGATTGCTCAATATTGTCGTGCTACATTCTTCTTTGTGCTTGCCCCAACGCCAACCACTACGACCCCAGCCACACCAACGCCAACCACCGTGGCCTCGGCGACTCCGACGACCCCAGAACCAACGCTCCCAGTGAAGCCATCGTGCTAAGCTCTAGCAACCTTGCACACGAACTGTAGATGATAGATAGTCCACTCAGTGTCTATGTTACAAGACGTGTCGTGTGCAACGTACCGATCGATCAGCATCTCCCTGCATAGTAAACCAAATCATAAAGAGTGAATGTACATTTCTCTACTTCTAAACAAATATGTTTTTGCGACCCTTTTAAATAGTAGAGCTCTTTGGTCTGGTCGTCCGTCGCTTCGAAAGTCAGTCGAGTGCAAATTTTGAAATGCCCTGATTTGATTGGACACTTTTTAAAATGCACTTTATCTCTTGTTGACTTGCCCCCCAGGGCGGGCAAGTGCCTTCGTCGCAGAAAGTGAGACCTGGACTTGCCATCGAAGAGGTCCCCGCAGTAGTTGAAGGCCATCGATCTCCGCTCGCCTCCTTCCAATGCATATGCAGTTCTACCTTTGCGCATCAGCACACCTGTCTAGGGTTTGCAACTCAATCGAACGGGGAACATGAAGGTGCTCTACAAGCCGCCCTCCCAGGGCAGGCCTCCAAAGCTCGAGACGGAGATCATCAAGACGACGCCCAAAGCCTTCTACGAGCAACACTACAAGGCGTACGTGTCGGAGGAGCTAAGCTGCCGGCATATAAACACCATGCTCGAGTACCTCTCAATCGACGTCATCACCATGTACGAGAACAACATCAAGTAGACCTACGTCGAATACGTCGAGCGGTACGTCAACGTGTCGTAGCGCAAGAAGGAGCAGATCGCCACGATTAGGGAGTCCGAGAGGGAGACAAGGAGCCGCCAGGACGAGCTGTGCGCTCACTTGCGCAGGGTCAAGGACGACCTGCTCAGGTCACACCTGCCGAAGACGTCGTACCCCCTCTACCACACGTGGATAGACGAGCAGTGCAACCTAGTGCTCCCTGAGAGGGATCTAGAAAACGGCAACGTCCGCTACGACATCCAATGCTCGCCGCAGGCTTACCTCCCGTGCATGCTGCGCATAATGAGGGCGGTCGAGGCGCACGGCACGAGCGTCAAGAACGCATGTCCACTGCGCAGCAACATCGTGCCTAAACACGTCCGCATAGAAACGATGTCGCTCGTCAACCTCTGCTTCACGGAGAAACAGGGTAAGCGAAACGACTACTTGAAGAAGGGCAATCTCGTCAAGCGTCACGACAGCACCTGGGGCTTCTTCTTCAAGACCAACATGAAGTGCTTTCACGCGCATGGGTACACGTTCGACCACCAGATTGAGACGGATGGCGTTAGCTACAGCATCCTCCTGAAGCGAGAGGATCTTGTCTGCAAGCGGGTGATTCGAGCGAAGAAAGGAAAGAGTGAGACGTACATCGACGAGGTCGCCGACTACGAACTCCTGAAGGACAAGACGATCGTCGCGATCGACCCCAACATGAGCGACCTGTTCTACTGCGTCGACGGCGACACCAAGCAACAGACAAGGTTCCGCTACACACAGGACACGCGCCGCAAAGAGACGAAGGTGAAGAAGTACCGGGACTGCGTACAGGAACGCAAGCAGGAGGTGATCGACGACAAGCGTGTCTTCAAATGGGAGGTGAAATTGAGCGCCTACAACAGGAAGACGACAAACTTCGAGTGCTTCAAAGCCTACGTGGAGAAAAAGAACGAGATGAGCAGACGTCTGAGCCCGTGTACAACCAGTACATCTTCCGGAAGCTGAAGCTGGGCGGCTATATGCGTCGCCAGATAACGGAAGCTCGTCTCCTGAAGCAGTTCAAGGAGCTTTTTGGAAGCGGAGCAAACATGGTAGTCGCGATCGGGGATTGGAATCAGAGGCAACACCGCAGGTTCGCGAAGCCCGTCAAGGGCAAGGGCTTCAGGATGATGTTTCTGAAAGTGGGCTACGACGTGTACCTGGTCGATGAGTTTTGCACCAGCTGCAGGTCAGCTGCAGGTGCAGCGCGTGCGAACAGGGCGAGTGTACGATGTTCCGGGTCTGCGAGATCTATCGACCGTACAGGAGCGGCAGCATCTTGCGTCACGGGGTGATCAGGTGTAAGTCCTGCTCCAGGCTGTGGAACCGAGATGCGAACGCCGCGTCAAACATCTGAAAGGTGGCGATGAGCGCGATCCGAGGTGAGGGTCGCCCCGCATACCTATGAAGGGCCAGAGGCCCAATCAGTGGTGCTACGTCGGCAGGGAACGAGTGTCCCAGGTGTCCTTCGATGCTCCCACTCAACCACGATTTACGCGATGAGATGTAAAAGCAGCATGAGCTTCAGCGAAGCAGTTCAAGGATGCTCTCGTTTTATGTGGACCACATATTGTTCGGAAACTGTGGCCCACCTTATTACTTCCTCTGTTCCGAAAAGAAATGTGCAGTTTGGTTTTATGTGGCACACATAA
>JALBZB010000682.1:0-20583 GCA_038050625.1 Pythium sp. MPC-2022a | reverse complement strand
GTGTTCGGCAAAGGCAAAGGCGAGTTGGGCTACGGCGGCGTAACCCAACGTGTGTACCCCGTTACATTCTCTCTCTGCATCTCCATATGCTTCGCGCCGCGGCCGAGTTGTCGTTGAGCGTGTACGTCCCACCTGGAGCTGAGTTTGTTGATGAGGCCAGCTGTTCAAACACATAATACATATTTAGACCAAAATTTAGAGTAACAGACCTCAAAGCATCTCAAACAGCACCCATACCCATTCGGCGGCTTTTCTTGCTTCCAGACGTTATATCTTGTGTTTCGTCATTTCCTCGGTGCGCTCTCAAACTCCAGTTGAAAGAACCATGCAGGTGGTATTTGTTGTCCAAGATACAATATTGACACATCAAGTAGAAACACCAATTTTAGTAGACAAGGTCAATAACATAAAATTTAGAGCGAGAATGGCCTCGAAACTGTACCTTAGTGTGCATGAGGCTCGTAGTCGCCTTCACTCACACGGAGACACGTCTCTAACAGTATCAAGAGCAACACACTTACTGTGTTTGGTGGATCCCTGCACCTATGTTTTTTGATCGACTCCTGCACTTATCCATGCCTTTTAGCCAATCGGAGTGCTTAATTCTTATCATTCTGATGGAGTTTGTTTGGTGGACTCCTGCACCTATTGAGAATTTTTATCCAATGAAATCTCTCAAATTGATTGTCTCTGAGTCTGTGCTTTTAGGCCATGCTTGTATTTTTTAAATTCAAATCTGCGCAACATGAAGCTCGTGCAGTTCCTGAAGTGCTAACAGGGTGCTATCAACGCGCTGCATGAAGTGCCGCTACGTGTTTTCTACCCCGGCGGCACTGCACAAGCATTTCAAGAAGATAAAGCCGTGCGATCGTCGTTCCTTTTTGAAGCGAAAGCAAGCTCAACAAGTGAAAAAGAAGGCTCGTGATAGACGCTACTATTGCCGCAAAAAAAGGCTTCCCTGAGCCTGTGGAGGGATGGACCGCGGAACCGATGAGTCAGCCTCGCCCACACCGCCCACCTCGTGGCTTTGCTTCTATTCCTGCTGGTCGCAACGAAGGTCCCACAACAGTGAACATCGGAACACTCATTGTGATCGCTGTTGACCCGGAAAATGGAGTGCGACTTGTACGTTAGTTACAAAGGTTTTAATGTAAAATAAAATGGCACAGATCAGCATAGACATGAACAATTTAAATTGCAGTTGTAATCAGAAAAGAACAAAAAATATTAATTCTGACAGCATCACCTGTAATTTTATAGTACGTGCTTATCAAAACAGCTTTAGAATTAATCCAAAGCGCGTCGGAATTCATCCAAACGTGACGGGAATCATCCAGTTTACGTCGGAAAACCGTTTTGTATTGGAAAAAGAGCCATTTAAGGCGGAAATTTTCTGCGGTCCAATTTCTTAACTCTTATCGCTTTTGCATCAAAGAAGGTGGTGGCTGTCGATATTGTAGGCTGCCCCAACGGAGGCGGCACGCGCTCTTGCGCAGACCACAAAGCGTGCGGTGCGCTGCTTCAGCCAGGAGACGTCGTCGTATTCTATGGCGGTCGCGAAAGGGTTAACGCCGCTACATGACCCGTGATTAGAGCGCTCCTCGCCAGGGATGGCCGTCAGGCATGCCACGTAGGATTTCTCCCCCGCCGACTGCTTTTGCATGCAGTGCTACGAAGGGAAGACAGCAGCAGTTGTAAAGGATCTACGTGTCAGTGATTCAAGAGCCAAGAGGGAGAAAAGCAAGCGACACGAGGGAGTTGTCAAGGTAATTTTAAATGAGCTCCACGAACTCTAACCGGTGCCTCCGATATGCATACGGCCAAAGCTACAGTCGGCAACATCCTCCGCAAGCGTTACAAGCTCGTTGTTCGAATCTCGAGTATCCACTGTAGCCTTGCCAGGAACACGAATTTCCTTTCCTACAAAGAAACCGATCTTCTGGAACGTCTTCTTGATTGTCTGCTGAAATCGCGTCCCACACACATCTGCAATCCGCGTCGAGACTGTCAATCGGTCAGGAACCGGAATTCGCTGGCTTCCGAACAAGTTCTGCGCCGCCCACTCCGTGTAGCGCTGCCGCACCTCGTCCTTGAACGGCTTGTTGACGCCAACATCCATGGGTTGAAGAACACACGTGTAACCACCTGGGATCAACTCTAGCACTGTCACAACGCCAGCCAAGTCGTCCTCAATGGCTCCTTGCATATGGGACTTGAATTCATCCAGCAAGAGGAGACCAGATTCAGACAATGTAGATGCGATGTAAGGCTTCCAAATCTTTTCGATCCATGCCAACATGGTAGAAGTGTTCTGCCAGCCACGCGACTGCATGGCAAACACAGCGCGCTCGTCAATCGCGTCAGTCAACCGCCGCTCGATCGTCGCGCTTGGTTTGCCCTTGAAGATAATAAACGGAAGCAGCTTGGTCCCATCCGCAACCGCTGCCAAACAGACGGTTGCACGCACGTCGTTAGAGCCGCTGCTCCTGACAGCAACCGTTTGCTTCCCCTTTTCGCTGACAGTACCCTTCACCTTGGACTCAAAGAAGACAGCTGTCTCGTCCATATTGACGAACGCGCCGACGTCCATACCGTGCAGCGTCCCGTCGATATCGAACCGCTTGCACACACTTGCAACGTAACCCTCTCCGACGCTCTCCAAGTGGCCGCTCAGCTTTTGACCCACTTTCGTCGCTCGTCACATGGAAAGGTTTGATCGTCGAAAAAAGCGGTACATCCACCATCACAATGCGCTCTGTGAACCGCCGCAGAAATCAGGGCCAAGCGCCTTGGCCTTAATGATGATCATGTTGGCGCTCACGGCGATGTCTTGAGAACGGAGGTCACGGACGTACTGAAGGTACGCGGCTTCTAGAGTCGCATCGACAGACTCCCTTCCAGCGTGCACTGTCAGATTGCGAGGTGCTCTTTGCACTACAGCCTCAAGCCTCGAGAAGCTGACAACCCAACGTTGCACTTGGCTCCCTTGCACCCCAAACTTCTTTCCTGTAGCGTAGTTCATCTCGTCGCTGCGTAGATGCTTCTTCACCACGTCGATCTTCCTCTTGACGGTCATGAACGTTCGCTTGCCGCGCACCACCTGCCTGTCACACGCATTTTGCCTCGCCATCGGTTCCCCAAATGCAGGAAGAAAGCGTGTGGCCAAATATGTAAATATAATACAGGTGGTCCTTAAAATGTAATATCGAGAATTTTTTTACCAATAGGATGCGTCGCGGCCAAATTTGGATTTGGCGGACTCCTGCACCTAAGGTTTGCATTTTTGTGTAGGTGCAGGGATCCACCAAATACGGTAGTTGATCGCACTCGAGTTGAGTAATGACATCACCTACCACGGCTTTCAGTATGCCCAGCTTGGATGCTGCTATAGCGCGGCCGACCCCGCGGGAAGGGTCTGAAATGATGCGGACAGTTACGCCTCGTTCGGCCGCTACAATAATCGCTTTTGTGAGCTGGAGAAAGCGCACAACACAGCACAACAGCAGAGAAAGTCAATGCAGACTCTCATATAAAATGGAAAAATCAATAATAGCACTTACCACTGGGCATGTGATTAGATACACACAAATGTCCATAGTCTTCTTCGTGGTGTTGAGATAGTGTAGCAGCTTCCGAAATGGCCTTCCCCGTCCTGGAAGTGGAGGGGTTTGACGAATTCGTCGGCGGTTGCCTCTGGCTCTTGTGAAGGTGCCATTGGCCGATACACCGTAGTTTGCGAGATAGAGGTTGTATCGGCCGGCGAGGCAGGAACAAGCATGGTGGCGAGCGGTGGGACAGGGGTCAGAACCGGGGTTGCTGGAGTCAAAGAGGTAGGGGCAAGAACAACAGTGACTGGAGGGACAAGAGCAAGAGCTCCAAGGTTGGAGGAGGCAGACGTGAGAACGTCCAAGCGAGAAGAAGCTGGCGCGACTGCAGCGACATGAATGAGGGCCGGGGTGACTGGAGTTCTGGATTAGATGCAAGCGTTTGCAGCAGCGACCAGACCTCTGGGTGTGACACCAGTAACTTGCGAATAGCGAAGGTGCGCGGCATCTTCAGCGCTTAAAAGCCGGGGGTGGCCTGGTCGCCTTCTTGGTCCTAGCTGGTTACGAGCTCGAATGTACGACCGAACAGTTTTAGGGTTCACGCCAGCTTGAGTGGCTGCTTTGGCAACTCTGGCTCCTTGCCGAATCAAGTAATCCACGAGCATCCGCTTCTCCTTCGTAAACGAGGTGTATAGGCGCCTTAGTACCTCTGACTGCCTTGGCATGACGTATGCTTTGTCGCTTCGCTTTGTTCGTGGAGCGAGAACGCGAGAAGAGCGCATGGTTTTATCACTTTTTCCCCAGGCTTCCTCGTATACGATACCAATACGGTATATCATTTAATAAAGAGCCGACTCGCTCGTATTTGTATAAAACATTATTAAACAGTGTCATGTTTTTTTCCCTTGCACACCAAGTCTCACATCCATAGATACAAAAAGTATAAAACAGATTGATGCTTGCTGTTGTGAGTGTTTACATTTAGTGTGTTTTTGCTTGCCCCAATATTTGATCCAAGGCACAATTGGCGCGCTCCTCGACTGATCTCTCTCTCTCTCTGCCTGTGTGTCTCTGGATCTGTACGCGATGGCGGAGCGCAAGGGTATCTACTTTGGCACCATCAACGCGAGCGCGAGCGACCTCGTCCCCGCCAGCGTGCGGCGCGAGGCGAATGGCGGCGGCAGCGCTACCATCAGTAGCCTCGATGTCGCGATCCGCGCGGGCAACGTGAATGTGTCTGACACTGTGGAGAAGGAGGTGCTGCAGCTCTCCGAGAGCAGTAAGGCTGCGCAGGAGAAGCACGCACAGTTGCTGCGCCGAATTGAGGCTGAGAAGCGTGCGCGAAACATCTCGGTGCCCACGAGCGTGGACGAAGTGATCCTGCGGCTGCGCCAGCTGAATGAGCCGATCACGCTGTTCGGCGAACGCCCCGCAGACCGACGCGAGCGATTGCGCGAGATTTTGTCGCGCCTGGAGCTCGAAGCGGAAGAGACGGGGTTCGTGCACCAAGTGCTGCAGGATATCCAGCAGCAGGGCGGACGGTCGCTGGAGGCGCATTTCACGGGAGCAGGAGTCGCATCAGCAGCAGGAGCAGGACCGTCGGACGCACAGAGCGTGACTGGTGATCAGAGTCAGAAGCAGGAGGATCAGTTGTTTTACATCCCGATCAAGAACGAAGAGCTCAAGCAGGTGCGAACAGCGATATTTGCAATGGCGGCGACGAGAACAGCTGAGCGATTACGCCAGCAGAAGGCGGAGCGAGAAGCCGCCACCGCGTCAGGACCAGAAGGACCAGAGAATGATGGTGACGCGGCAGATCGCCACGCAGCAGAGCTGTACGCGACGGCGCAGAAGATGATCAACGTTTCGAGTCAAAATGGCGACGTCCGACCGATTTCGAGCGTACAGTACTCGTCAGACGGCGCGCATGTCGCGACGGGATCGTGGAGTGGGCTCGTCAAAGTGTGGGACTCTGGCAACGCAGCCGAGATGAAGGTGTTCCGTGGCCACGAAGACCGCATCACAGGCGTCGCATGGCATCCGTCGCGTGCGTTCTCCGACATGACGGACGGATCCGACACTGTGTGTCTGTGTAGCGGGTCGGCAGACAGCACTGCGCGGCTGTGGTCTGCGTCGCGCGCCGAGCCGCTCGCAGTACTGAAGGGCCATCGCGCTCGGTTAGGTAAAGTAGCTTTCCACCCATCGGGCGACTACGTGGGTACCACCAGCTTCGACCACACGTGGAGACTCTGGGACGTCGCGACCGCACAGGAGCTGCTGCTGCAGGAAGGGCACTACAAGGAAGTGTACGCGATCGCGTTCCAGAACGACGGCGCGCTGGCTGCGACGGGCGATCTGAATGGCATCGGCCGTGTCTGGGATCTCCGATCGGGCAAGTCGATCTTGCCGCTGCAGGGCCACTCAAAGCAGATTCTGTCGATGAGCTTCTCGTCGAACGGATACCTCGTCGCATCGGGCAGCGACGACCGCAGCGTTCGCATCTGGGACCTGCGACAGCGCAAGTACTCGTACATGATCCCGGCGCACAGCAACTTGGTGTCGGAGGTCAAGTTCTCACCAGGGTCCAGCGAGCTCTTGCTGAGCGCATCGTACGACGCGTCGGTCAAGCTCTGGCGCACGCGGGACTGGAAGCTCATGGCGACGCTCAAGGGCCACGACGGGAAAGTCATGGGGGCGGACTTTGCGCCGGACGAGAAGCACGTCGTGTCCTGCGGTTTTGACCGCACGTTCAAGTTCTGGGCCCACGAGCGCGAGTTCTAGAGGAGATAGATATACAGACCCAGGCTTGATGCCTCATTCCAGCCACTTAAACCAGGAGAACAGAGTCTACAACGACAGCCAACCTAGCAGTATTAACCCCTCATATAAACAAGAAACTATTCAAATAGGCTCAACAAAATGCTAAACAAAGACAAAACCGCACATTCCATCACAAACAGACTCAGCCATTCAAATCACTTCACTCCTCAGGTGTCTAGAGACTCGTGGATTCAGAACTCGTCGTGCGCAAACTCAATGACCTTGCTGGTCTCCACATCTTCCGGTCACGGCACCTCGGGATACAGGAACGGCGGGTACTTGGTCGCGCCTTGGCGTCCCGCCCAGCCAAAGTCCACGAGTTTGAGCTGCAGGGCGTTGGGATCCCAGAGGATGTTGTAGATGCGCAGGTCGCCGTGCACAAAGTTCGCGGCTCGCAGCAGCTTCGAGATCTCACGCAGCTTGCTCTCCACGAGGCTTCTCTCCATTTCCTAGATCGGCACCGCGTTTTCGATCATCTTCATCACGCAAAAGTGCTATCCACCAGGCAATTGTTCGTGCGCGAGCAGCTTTGGAGCGAGTCTGATCGCAGCGCAGTGCTCGTGCACCTCGCGTCCGTATCACATCTCGGCAAACACCACGACCACCTCACGTTCGCCGAGTTCGACTGCAGTGGCAGCGAACACCAGTCCTTGGAGCCGCTCCTCGTACTGGATACTGACTTGTTCTCCATTGATCACCGCCGTGCTCTTGTAGGGAAATTTTATTTCAGATCCACTGGTTGTCGAGTATGCTTTCAATTGCGTCGCCTGTAGCTCGTGGACTGCGATCTTCAGTGATGTGCACACTCGCGCAACCAACTCCATCAGACTCAGTTTGTCGATCCACAAAAGTGGTACACTGGGCACCAGAGGCTCGTAATAGATCTTCTTGCCAGTGTCCACCACGCCGTAGACTCGCAGAAACGGACCCGAGATCTCTAGCAGAAAGTACGGCAGTGGCATTGCGCCGTTCACTTCGCTCGAGAGGCTGTTCAAATACTCATCCGTGCTGCAACGCTTGCGCGCATTGCGGACCTCCACTTCGAACTGCAATAGCTTTCTGGTTGGATGGTGCGCAGACAAGTCAGACTGCTGCCGATGTCATAGGACGGTCGGTCAGGAGGTAGTCCCCCAAGAGATCCTTCACCTGCTCCGCCTGCTCTTCGTCGCTTGCGTAGTCCTCTGTCATCGCGTGGCACAGAGGAAACACGAGCTCGCAGTCTTTCTTGCTCAGCTCGACGACGCTTTCGTGCTTGCAGTTGTCTTCAAACGCGCTAAACGCGGCACATAGCAGCGTGACTGGGATCTGAGCCTCAGACTCACTGGTAGGATGTGGGGAGCAGCCTACAAGCTCCAACATTTTCCTCTTTTCCGTCGCAGGCGCGTCATAGCCATCACTAGCACCATCCTCTCCAGCGGTTGAACGAACGGGCAGCACGATGAGCACGCAATAGTGCTCTTCTTGCTGGAAACTGGGTCTTGGTGGAAAGTACTTGGCAAGCGATTCTGTTCGGTTCATCTCGATGTCGCTGCTGGTGTTGCTACCATCACCGTTAGAGTCCGAATTCTGAGTTGAGCAAAACAAAGTCAGCTCTGCACGGCATAGAGTACTGGTGACTCCGGAGGATCGTCTCCATCAACTCGAAGACCGACGTATTTTTGTTGATCGTCACCATGAAACTCGTCGGGGTTCCTCCGTCTTGGACCCTGCACTGCAGCACCAGCATCGTCTTGAGATCCGAATGTTGGGTGCGTGGTGCGCTCACGAGGCGATTTCCAGAACGATGCCGCGCGCACCTATGCAACTGACTGAGCAACTGCCTCATGGAGATCCTGGACTTGGCGCTGTGCTGTGGACGTCAATGAGATTTGGAGATGGCTATTGTTCGAATAGAAACACAGCTCACGCAACACTGAAGACGCTGATGTTAGTCAAACTGTCAAATCATGAGTACACACACAGTATCCAAAGTCAACTCATGTAAACACACAAGCAAATACATCCATAAAACAAAGTACCAGCTTGCATTCGTTCACAGTTAATTATTCGCAGTCGTGACCACAAGCCCGATCGTTTCTTCGCCGACGCGGGAGATGCAGCACACGTCGCACAGACTGCCCTTGAACTCGGGACGGTACGCCGACGAGCAGTACGGGCAGCGCACGTCGCGCTCGCCCAAGTACAGAGGCGAGAACGATCGCGCGCAGAGCACGAACGGCTTCGAGTCCTGGTAATCCAGCTGGTGCTCGTTGCGGGCCTCCTTTTCAGCCTTCTGGAGCACTTTGCGCGCAGTCAAACGGAGCTTCTCGTGGCGCGGGTGGGTCGCGACTTCCGGGATCTCTAGCAGGCGGCGGCAGAACGACGCCGCAGTGATGAAGTTGTTCGACTTGAACGCGTTCGTCATCGCAATCTTCAGTGTCAGCACAAGGTGCGGCGGCTGGAGCTCGCAATGTGTGAAGTACGCACTCAGCTCAACGTTGCGCTTCGGGTCGCTCTCCAACGGGAATTTGGCGACCTCAGAGCGTACGCGACACGCCAAGAGGTACTCTCTGCACACGGTGAGCAAGCTCTTGACCTTTTCGGCCTCTTCCTTGCTGGCGACAGCCAAGAACGGGATCGAGTACAGGATGCTTTCGCAGTTGCTCTTCACTTCGTCAAACTTCGCGCCAGTGAACGCGCGGTACGCTTCCTTCAAGGTCTCAACCAGCTGCGGGAACGAGATTGCAACAGCAGGTTGACTGCTTTCGTTGCGCTGCAGCCACGCACGAAGCGATGGGTAGTTTGGCTGAGTTGGTACCGAGCCAGCCGCACCAGAGTACACCTGCATAAACACCGGCTTGAGCGGCTCGAAGTTCACGACACCAATCTGACGGTGTAGCAACTGCATCGCAGTTGCAAGTGATCCGGCCGCAGCGTGGTCGGCAGCGAGCGACGAGTTGCGAACCCACTGCACCGCGAGGCTGGTTCCAGGAGACGGAGCCGCGACGAAGCTAGAATCCGCATTGAACGAGCCAAAGTCGTTGTCCAACGCATCGTCGAGCGATGGGCGACCCAGCGACAGCGAGTCATCGAGATCCAAATCGCCATCGTCACCCCACGCATCGCCAGCATCCAGAGTCAAGTCCATCGATGCCTTGCGCGCCGCCGCCGGGCGTTCTTCAGCAGGACGTCTGGTGCTGCCAGCATCCTGGCGTTGAGTGCTGCGTTCAGCCTCACGCTTCTCTGCAGCGATGGCGTGATCTTGGATGGTAGGCTCGTTGATCTGAACCTGTGGCCAGTTCTCGTTTTCGATTTGGCTCACGCATGGAGGAGGAGACAGCAACGTCGCGTTCGCACGGGTTTCACGCGCCAGGAACGCATCTGCGTCGAAGGTCGGGTTCGACTCAGCCAAGATGGCCTTCAGTCGCTCCACGTGCTCGTCCAGTCCGTGCGTGGCAGCAGTCAGCAGCGCGAGACCGAACTGTCCCGCAGATTCAAGCGTGAGCACGCGAACCTCAACATCACCCAAGAACAACGCGTTGTGGAAGCGCGACATGATGTCGTTGCGCACTTCCGCGATCTTGAGCATCTTCTTGAGCTTGTCGCGGTTGCCAGTGACCAGGTACAGGAACGAGAGTCGCTCAAAGTTCTTGGTTCGCTGGTACGCCATCTCGACCACCTGGATGTTGCCCTGACGCAGCGCCTCGACGCCAAGCTGGTGCCAGCACTTGCTGTCATCCAGCTCGTACGCCGAGTTGAGCGCGACTTCCAGGTTGCCGCACGAAATCGCGAGCTTGAAGCGAGTCTTCTCGTCGTTCACAAAATGCAGTGCGACTTCCGGGTACCCCTTCTTCGTCAGGTACGAGATGATCGCCTGTCCACACAGGCGCGAGTGGCGCACCATGCGCATCACCTCCGTGTAGTTCTTCTTGCTCAACGCGATCTTGAACTCACACTCGGTCAGGTCGACCGCCATCGTGCGCATCTTGGCTTCACGGTCGAGACAGTAGAGCTTCGAGCCTTCCAAGTGCGTCAAGTACACTGGCACATCGAGCGTGCGAATGATGCCGCTGTCTCCGTTCGTGAGCGAGTATTTGATGTGGTTCAGCGTCGTGTACACAAAGATTTCCTCCGGCGAGTTCGCCCAAATACCGCTCTTGATGCGCACCGACTCGGTGATCGTGCTCAGGTGGTTCAGCTGCTTGTCCGCGAGCACAATTGAGTGCTTGCTGATCATCGCGACGTACTCGTAGTTTGGACTCCACACAACGTACTTGACGCGTGGCGCCTGGACGTCCGCCAGCACGCGGCGGCTTTGCGTCTCGTAGAGCACCATCTTGTCGTCGATGTGCAAGAGCACGCGGCCAACAATGCCACCAAAGTAGAGCCCGTCGGCAGTGCCATTTGGCGGCGTGATCTTCTTTGTCACTTCGTTCTGGAAGTTCTTGATCACAATGTGGCGCGACTTGTCGAGCACCGCGAAGCGGTTACGCGCCACAAACACAGCGAACAGGCCTGGACCACGGCTCGAGTCTGAGGTCTCGCCGTTCGAGCCCTGGCCAAACGTCACGAGCTCGTACGAGCCGCCCTCTGCGTCAGTCGCCATCAGGATGCTGCTCGTCGTCGACGACGTTGGGTCGTACGGGTTGTAGTTCAGCGCACGTGGCAAGTTACCCATGCCCGTACCAGCAGTGCCCGTGCGGCGGATTGCGGCGACTGGCACGTCGCTTCCGTCCAAGAACGAGTACATGCGCACGTAGCGCTCCTTCACGTAGTACGCGCGGCCTTCGTGGATGTCCATCGCAGGACGCTCGCGCTCCAGCTTGAACACGATCATGCCCGAGTCGTGGCCCGCAGCGAGCAGGTTCTGCGTCGGGTGGGCTTGCAGCACCCAGAAACGGTCGTTCTCGCGACGGAACGTCTGCAGCCCCATGCGCTTCGAGATGTCCCACACACGGATCGAGCGATCCTCCGAGTTACTGATAATGAGTTCGTGGCGCGGGTGGAAAATCACGCACGACACGTTGTTCGTGTGGCCGCGCATGGTGTCCACTTCCCACGCCTTGGTCTCGTTCATGCGCCAGAGCTTCACCTGTCGATCATCAGCGCCAGACACGATCAGCGGTAGGTTTGGGTGGAAGTTCGCCCAGTTGACGCCGCGGTCGTGTCCCTCGAGCACGTACTTGACGATCGCGTCGCTCGCACCAAAGATGTCGTGGTTGTTTGCGCGCACGGGTGCGACGTCGTCCATCGACGACGGCGCGCCGCGCACAGTCTTCTTGCGCAGGCCCGTGGTGTCCCACACGCGCACAGTCTGATCCAACGACGCAGACACAATGAGATCGTCCTTTGGGTGGAACGCCGCGCACATGACGTAGTGGTTGTGGCCCGTGAGGATCGACACGCACGAGCGCGACTGCCAGTTCCAGATGCGGATCGTCTGGTCATCCGAGCAGGACAAAATCCACGGGTACTCGTGGTGGAACTGCACCGTGCGGATGTAGTCCAGGTGGCCGAGCAACGTGAAGAGGCAGCGGCGCAGCTTGAAGTCCCAGACCTTGAGCTTGTAGTCGTCACCGCCGGACGCGAAGAGCGGCTGCGTCTTGTGGAAGTCGACTCCGCGCACGGGGCCGTCGTGCTCGTCGAAGCGGTCGAGCAACGTGCCCATGCGGTAGTCCCATAGCTGGATCACGCCGTTGTGCAGCGATGTGAGGATCCACGGGCGGCTCACGTGGAACGCGAGCCCCTTCACGCGGTTGCTCTTGGACTCGAACTTGGTCAGCATCTTGGCTCGGAGCGGCGGATCTTCCCAAATGAATATGCCAAGCAACTAATCACTGGGCTTCACTATGGAGCGGAAAGGAAAGGGGGGAAACAAAGAGGGGGCGGGCTTCAATTTGGGGGGTGAGCGGGCTTGACGTGGAGCGATGTGGGAAAGGGGGCTTCTGTTTGGATGAACCACGGTACTGTTTGCGAGAACCGCGCGTTCTCATTCGCCAGCGAGTTCATCAGCCAACGAAAACGCAGCAAAAGCGCAGCCCCAATGTACGTGACTTGTGTGAGTGTGTGTGTGTGTGTGTCCATTATCTGTGTGTCCATTGTCTGTGTGGGTGGGTGCAACATGGGCAGTGTGGGCGGGCTGCCAATAGAGAGTGTGCTTTACTTGCTCGCTTCTCCGCATCGTATGCATGCGGCGGTTGTGATGATGAGAGAAAGCGAACGCCATGGGAGAGAACGACCAACTGACTGAAATGAACTGCCCAGTGTTAACAGAGAAGATATGGAATCAGTGCACGAGCAGCAGCACCAGCAACTTGACGCCACCGCGGGCGACGCGCAGACGGCGCATCTCGCGCTGTACCAGCAGCAGCACCACCAGTTCCTCCAGCAAATGGTATGGCGATCTCCCTCTCTATCATTTCGTTCTCTCTCTTGTATGTCATGAGTTTAGAATGCTGACACTGGTGCTTGTTGTTGTTGTGTATGCAGATGGTAAGGTGACGGACGCTATACCTCAACACAGCGACTCACTAAAATGTGAACCGCTAATGCTGATTGATGGATGCCCTGTGCTGTTTGTTTCTATAGCAACAACAGCCAAACAACGAGCAGTGGCGGGCAATGTACAACAACAACATGCTCATGATGCCACACTTCATGGTACGTTAGCGCCAGCAGCCAACTCTCGTAATGCAATGAAGAGCGATTGACTCAATATTGCATTGCCACACAGATGAACCCGACGCTATTCACACGAATGGCCACGCAGACCACGGGCGAGGTCGCGGCGGCGGCGACGGAGGAAGAGCCCGTGTACGTGAACGCGAAGCAATACCACCGCATCATGATTCGCCGCCAGCAGCGCGCGAAGCTCGAGGCCAAGCTCGGCAACGCGCGCCAGCGGAAGGCGTATCTGCACCAGTCTCGACACAAGCACGCGATGCGCCGCCCGCGCGGACCCGGTGGTCGCTTCTTGACGAAGAGCGAGATCGAGGCGCTCAAGGACGGCACGCTCCGCTTTGAGGACCTGCCGCTGAAAGCCGCCAAGTAAAGTGGTTAAAGGTGATGGGGAGGTCCATGGTCGGAAGGAGACCGTCTCCACACATGTGCGTATAGTTCATTTAACAGATAAGAGAGGCAAGTGATATGTGGCTTGCCTGTATGCATGCATGACCGAATACAAGCGGTTGCTCTTTGTGCTGCTGTGACTTGATTGGTGAATACTCGATACCAGATTCCCAATCTTGAAGAGTCGCAGATCCGCTTCCAAAATCTCCTCTTCATGTCAAAATGTCTTCACACATGCACTCAATACGCCGTCGTGGGAGCCTTCAGCCCCGCACGAGATGCGTTCTATTAGCATTCTACTGCTGCTCCTGTTTTCTACTTCTCGTGGTATCCATCTACGCCGATGCAGACCCGCCACCGCCATGCTCCACAGACGAAGAGAAGCAGTTTACAGTGAAAATCTCGACGAGTGATCCGCTCGGACTCAGGCTCAGTGAGAAGCTCGAGGTGCTCGAGTTCGTCACAGACGCGCAGGGCCGAAGCCGCGCCGTCGAGGCGTCGGGGCTCGCAGAGATCGGCGACCGCCTCATCCAGGTCAATGAGGTGTCATTGCTGAAGAGCTCACTGGCGGACTCCGTGGCAGTGCTCACGAGCGCGTCGCTGCCCAAGGTGCTGCGCTTCCAGACCCACGACGGGAGGTGTATGGCGCCACCTTCTCCTGTGAAAGCTATCGCAGTGGCAAAGCCGGGAGGTGATTCAAGGGCTCTACAAGCTGAAAGCTCCGATGATCAAGTTGAAGAGCACGACGAAGAAGAGCCTGTAGCATACGACTACTTGGTACGTGTATGGAAGTCAGTGCGATGTTAACTTGCAAGTATCGTGTACTATCCTAGCGCTAGAACCTCATCGCTCTGTTTGATGTATCTAACCTACCAGCTGCTCAGTCTGGGCGAAAAGGACTCGGAGATGACATTCTTCGGCGTGCTCTCAGCGGAGGGCAAGCCGCCAAGCTGCATTTTCCACGAGGTCGAGGTCGCGTTTCCTTATGATGCGTGCTCGCCGCTGTCGACGAACGGCACCGACAAATACGTGATTGTACCGGTAACACGCTAACCCTGCAGTTCACCGTTGTTACCAGCTTGCATAGTATTCTGAAAGTTTCTATCACTCGTGTACCTCTGTGTACCTTCTTCAGTCAATGTCAGGATGTCCCGCGCATCAGAAAGCCGCTTTCGTGCAGGACGCCGATGCGAAGGGTGTGATCTTCATCCAGCACAATGGGAAGAAGCCCCAGCAGATTAAACTCCCCGCCGAGCTCCCCAAGCCCATCGTGCTCCCGCTCGTCATGGTCACGAGGGACTCGGGCATGCAGATTGTCGACCAGATTAGCAAGGTGCACCCGACGCAGACGCTGCGGATTCGCTTCGTGTTCAGCGAAGAGTGCGCCTTGGACAAGTTCCAAGTGCATCCGAACGAAGACCCGCACCAACAGTCAGTGCAGGCGCGTATCCAGTCGGCGGTCGCGGGCTTTCTGACGATTTCAACCGCCGACTCGGGCTCGTCTGAACCTTCCACAGTCGCATACGAGTTCCTCAAACATGTGGCTGCCGCATCTAATGATGATGGCAGCACGAAGCTCCCACTGGGCAAACATGATCTCTATTTTCCCGACAGGACGCTTGTTCGCCCGTGTGAAGCCCTCGAGTCAGTATCATCTCGCATGAGCTCTCTGATCATGCGCAACCTGCAGCAAGAGATGCAGGACAAGTGGGTCCTGTTGAGTCTCCAGCCCAGGTGCTCGATGACCACGCAGCTGGCGTACTTTGCGTTCATGCGAGTCGGCGGCGTGATATTCGGTGATCCTGAGTTCCCCAAGAGCGCGAATTTGCCACAACAAGAGCCACAGAAGACGTCGAATATTCCGTTCGTGGTTGTGTCGCTGAGTTCGCTCAGGTCCATGCAACAGAACCCAAAGCGGAAGGACCCAGCAGCGCATATCCAAATCGAATTCATGGGCGAGAGTACGTACAGATCCTAGTCACCCTATGACCTGATCTTGTGTACCTCTTCATTCACTCACTTCTGTGAATACGAATTCTCATTGCCACTATGTAGACGCGCTTCACCACCATTGGAGCGACCTCGCGCTTCTGGGCGACCCGGTAAACTGGCCGTCGAGCGAAATCGGACGCGATCGGCTCTTCCACCGCGTGCTCAAGGACCACGCGACCGTCAGCGACCAGGACGCGCAGCTCCAGTTAGTGCGCAACGAGCGCTACGAGACGCTCATCTCGTTCTACTGGAATGCGCAGCGGTTCCATTACAGCGAAGGTGGTGGTGAAGTCGAATAGAAACAACAGGACAACTGGTTTCAGCAATTGCACTTGCTTGAATGTCTGGTGGAAACTGCAATGTGTGACTTTGTGTATTGGCTTGCTCTGTAAAATTGTTCTCTCTTTGTTTTCGACTGTTTTGCGGTGTGTGTTTAATATTCGGGCTTGTGCGCGCAGAGGATGTAGTTGACCTGCGTGCAGTTCGAGTCGATGTGCCAGCTGCGGAAGAGCGGCTCGCCCACGATGCCGGACGTGTCCTTGACCACCAATCCATCCTGTTAACGCATTACCGTTCAATGTAAGCATGATTACCACGCGCAAGTTCAAGAGCTACAAAGTCATAAAGCACAGTCATGTGAACACAGACGCACCTCTTTCAGAATGGCGCTCAGCTCCTCTGGCTGCACAAACTTGCGCCAGTCGTGCGTTCCTGGAGGCACCAGGCGCAGCACGTACTCCGCCATGCCTACCGTGAGCGCCGCTGCGAGCGGGTTGCGGTTGATCGTCGACATGAAGAGCAGGCCGCCGGGCTTGACGAGCGGCGTGAGCGACTGCACGAACGCCTTGACATCCGTCACATGCTCCACAACTTCCAGCGAGCACACCACGTCGAATTGCTCGCCCTGGGCCACGAGGTCGTCTAGATATAGTCCCGTAGAGAAAGGCAAGACGCAAAGAGTGAGTCCAAAAGCAACAGAGTCACCATAATGAGCCTACTATACGTACCGGAGGTACAGCATCGGTAGTCGATCGCACTGGTGATGCGGTTCTGCGCCGCGTGGTGCTTGGCAGCGGCGATGTTCGCTGTGCCAGGGTCCACTGACACCATGTTGCCGCCGATACGGCAAAGCGCCTCCGAGAGGATACCACCTCCGCAACCAACGTCCGCGACGCGGAACTGCTTGAGCGGCTCCGGGTCGTCGTCGTCGCCGCCAAAGTGCTCGATCACGTGGCTGCGGATGTACTTGACGCGCACGGGGTTGAGCTGGTGCAGCAGCCCCACGCCCGTCGTGCTCTTTGGCGACCACCAGTCGCTATGCGTACAATAGAGAGATGGAAGCAGTGGCTATAAGTCATTGGATAGTATGAGCAAGAACAGGAGATGGAGAGATAAAGAGGCGTACGTGGCGACAGCGTTGAACTTGTTCACTTCGTCCTCCGCGACGGTCGAGAAGCCGCAACGCGCGCCTCCGCTGCTTGCACGACTGCTGATACTGCTAGAGTTGCTGCCGAGGACGGCGCTGGAGCGCAGAGCCGCTGGACGCAGAGCCTTCAAGGCATCTGCTGTGCGCAGCCACATGCTCATGATCTCAACTGTGGATGTCAACGAGAACGGCAACGACGCACAAAGAATCCAGAATAGGGAATATAGATAGTCCCCCTGGGGTACTGGGATCATGAAGACAGGTGCTTTCACAAAACGTGCTTTTATTGTGAGCTGCTGTTCTGAAAAACACTTGCGAAGGTTGCGCGAAGCACTTCCCTTCACAATGGAGCGCTTTACTGAAACCAAGTGAAACGAGAGCGCATAAGTCGTCCCGAAAAAGCGAATTGTGCGCTACCATCGAATTTTGAAACGAGAGCACACAATCACTTTTCAGGACAATCACATTTGAGGCTCCACAGAACACAAGTGCAGTGCGCGACAAAATCTTACGGACACCTCAAAAAATTGAATGACGAGAATTTTTCATTTATGTTTGCGGAGATGATTTTTGGACATGTTTTAGAGAGTATTTGGGACATTCTTGTGGTGGATTTTTAGCTCGATTGAGGATATCTGAGCCACAAGTCAGGACAATATAGATTTAGAGAGGTCAACAAAATCTTAAGGACAGACGGAAACAGAGCCATTTGGGGGCGATCACGCATGCTTTATTGATTGTAGAGCGTTACAAAGGGCGTCTAATAAACTATCTTACTGCCTTTGTTTCTTATAACAGCCAAGCATCTGTCAAACATTAAGTTTGTGGACTTTAGAAGGAGGTCAGACGAAATATCAGCCCACACTCCCCCAATCGCACTTTTCAGTTCGTCAGTCGTGGAATACTGACAGGCATTCTTGTACATCTGCCTCGTCATGATACCTCGTAGGTTTTCAACCGGATCCAAGTCCGGAGAGAGTGCTGGTCAGTCCATGGTCTTGATGTTGAGTTCCGCGAGGAAGAGCTTCGTTGCGTTGGCTCGATGGATGCTGGCGTTGTCGTTCTGGAAAACGTATTCTCCCTCGTGGACGCCATCAATGAACTCGAATAGGTGGCTTGTAAGCGTTTGCTGGTAGTCGAACGCGTCTTGATTGCCCTTTAGAAAGGCCAGTCAAGTCTTCCCGAGGGACGAGATCCCATACCATACTATGACGGAGCTGCTATTCTGGTGACGGCTCCACGTGGCCTTCTTGTCAGTCTGGAGGCCGTGCCAGAAATACTTGTAGCCATCGGGGGCATCAAGGTTGGACCTTTTCTCGTCCGAGAACACCACGTGGCTCTAGTCCGCGCGCAGACGGATCTGTTGCGCCATTTACTGAACACAGAGTGCCTTGTGACAGCCCGACATGCATGGGGACTTGTTGGCCTTCTCGTATTTCAAGTAGCCGTAACGCTACAACTCGTGCTGGACAGTGCAAACGCTTGCATCAACACCAAGCTCTTGGTGGATCTGGTTGACGGTGTGCTCACCAGTTGAGGCAAGTCTCTTCAGGGGAGTGTGGTCGTGCACCTTCAGCGACAGTGGTCTTCCCGTGTTCTTCTTCGTACCGTAGCCTCCCGAGTCCAACAGGAAAGCTTACGTCACACTCCTCGAGCGTCTGACGGCTTTCGCGATCTCTCGGAGCGACATTTTCATGCTCGCATTCGTCAAAATCTTGCCTTGCTGAAGCTTGGTCAGTCCTGGAGCCTTTGCCATGATTGTGTCCCCCTCCCCCCAGCGCGTCAAACCAGACAATGACAGACAAACTTACAATCAATATCAACCCCACTCCATCCTCTACAATCAATAAAGCATGCGTGATCGCCCCCAAATGGCTCTGTTTCCGTCTGTCCTTAAGATTTTGTTGACCTCTCTAAATCTATATTGTCCTGACTTGTGGCTCAGATATCCTCAATCGAGCTAAAAATCCACCACAAGAATGTCCCAAATACTCTCTAAAACATGTCCAAAAATCATCTCCGCAAACATAAATGAAAAATTCTCGTCATTCAATTTTTTGAGGTGTCCGTAAGATTTTGTCGCGCACTGTATCTCTACCTCCTTTTTGAGGTTAATCAGTGGCGTACGCTATCATAAAATACGTCATTTCAGCTTTATTTGAGCCAATCAGCTAAAAAAATACGCCACTTTGGTGCTAAGAAATCTCTCGTCAAAGTTGACACCTCGCACAAATATATGTTTTCTCAATTTTTTATAATGATTTGTGTAGCAGAAATTCTGCTCTTTCGGCTGAGCCTATTGTTGTGGTCCTTCGCTCTCGGAAACCTGACCAAAATTTTTGTTTTGTGGCATTTCGAAGGTTAGAGTTAATCAAAAGTATTCTAAACTATTCATAATTCTCCTCAATATGCAACTCAAAAGTATCCTAAAAGTCTTCTCACATTGTTCAAATGTATCCTAAAGTCAAACCACGCTCTCTTTGCCTTCGTCTTCCACAGCTCGGCGTTTCTTCGTTTGCGCATCGCGCCGAGCCTTTTTCACTTCGCGGGCTCTCTTCAACTCCTGTTTTGATGGCGCTTGGTAGAACGAGTCGCTCTTGTATGTACCTGGGACAAACGGGAGAGTCTTCACGTGAATATCAGCTATCTTTCTGGATTGATCGGAGGCTCTGACAGCTTAGCGGTGTTTTCCTATGCGATCGTGAGCTCCAGGAACTCTTCATCTGGGCGGTATCACCGCTGATTCATCAACTTTGGCTCCGAGCTCGGGGTTATGCGGCACTCTACCGAGCCCTTCTTCTTCTGGCTGATTTGAAAAATCTGGTACTGGTGAATCCCGTTGAGCTTTTTGTAACTAGTCCCAAGGAACGACCTGAAACCACGAAACGGCTGTTTTTCATTCTCGAGATTAACAGCCTCAACTGCTTTGCTTGACTATGCCACGCAGTCCATGAGTTCGTCCGTGATCCAGCACTCGTTTTTCAGGATATTCTCCTTTGCGAATCCAAACCCTCTGTCAGACGGGTTTTCAGTGTGACCTTTGATCAGGAATTTTAGGGTGACTTCTTCGGATATGTCATACTGCACCAGGAACGATAGTTACCAGAGGGCAAATCTGTTTTTGTTTTGTCCTCCACATGTATCCGCTCAGGCAGTCAGGTTCTTGGCACACGCTTTTTCCCGCGGTTCTTTGCTCTAGTCTTCGTCTTCGTCGGTGTTGCGCTGGCTTTGTAACTTGATCACGTTGTGCAGCATGGTAGTCACCTCGTTTGGTCCCTTTCCCCCTTTCCTCTCGCTGTACATATAGCTGCAGTGTTTCTGGTTGTTGGCGCAGTACACACCAAATAGCGAAACATTAATCAGTGAGAGGTAGTGCCATCCAGACGAAGTATCAAGTACGCTTGAGAGCGCCAACTTTTGGCTGTAATCCATTATCAGCACGAGGGCGTCTTCGTTGGCTCTAGAGGCGACAAGCTGATACTCCTCTCTTCAGAAAAATACAAAGCAAAATGTAAGTAACTGATCAAAAGTATCATAAAATTTGATAGACAGATCAAAAGTATCCTAAACAAATGCTCTGACCTCATCGCTCGAGCTTTGATAACGCGGTCAGCAAACACCTCCGACTCGTCCAGTGATGCGCCTCTCTGCATCTTCGCCTTGTAAATACTGTAACGGGGTACACACGTTGGGTTACGCCGCCGTAACCCAACTCGCCTTTGCCTTTGCCGAACACAGTTCGCGCAATAGTTT
>JALBZB010000681.1:0-20586 GCA_038050625.1 Pythium sp. MPC-2022a | reverse complement strand
CCTCGTGTTGCGCGTTGTATGGCTGGTTGTAGAATGGTAGGAGATCATAAAAACCCGATTCTCATTGCGGGAGAAGCGAAAATGAGTGGTGTAGGTTAATCTTCCCTGGGCGGTAATTTATGTTCACGATTTGTGTCGCCCTCCCAAAAATGATATTTTCTATTGCGATGGCTGTAGAGGGAGTTTTTTTCGTTGTTTCGGTAACGTATTGATCTCTTTATTGGCTACAATTCTGTCTTTACCTCGTCAGAAAAGACGAAAAATTGATTCCGATTGGAGAAGAATCGACCTTGTTCACGGACCATTGTCGCGGACTGTAGTTTGCACAGACATGTATTATACAACAAATGTTTGCATGAATGTTTCAGCATTTTGCGATGTTGAACTCACTCACCATCGAAGATCTCAAGACTGCGGCTCTTCACAGCAATCATCGCATGCATTGTCTGTCATCGCTCCTCTATCACACAGACAGCATCGTCGGCACTCTCTCCATCAAGCACGCTTACCCTGACGCATATTGGAGAGCCCGTGATGGTGCGGCGTCATCCTATTCTCCTGCTATTGTTTCTGCTGTTGTGCGTGGTTCCTGTAAGTGGACTTGGAGTCTTTCTAGCTGCTGATGTGGTCGAGATATCATGTGAGCAGAAGAGCTACATGTACTACTAAGAATGTGCTGCTCGTTCTCTCTACGCAACAGGTGGCGCGCGCGTTTGAGAACCCGTTTGCAGGATGGCTCGAGACGACAAAGGTCGACTCGCGCAAGCCACACGAAGAGACCGAGTCACTACAACAGCAGCAACAGCAACAACATAATTATGATGGAGAAGCGGAGAACTATGAGGCAGCAGAAGCAACAGCAAAAGAAGAAAACGAAGAGCAGCAGCAACACTTTCGAGAGGAAGAATCACCAGTGGCTGACGAAGAGCTCAGTCGAGCAGAGCACCAGAACTTGCATCGCGACACCGAATCGTGGGACGCATTCGCAGACAAGCAGCCGAAAGAAACCCTCGAAGATCGCAGACTGGTGGGTGACATTTTGGAACTTCTTGCTGTGTTTGGTGGGGCTGTCATCACTCTAGACACCAGTGTCACACAATGGAGTCCAGTATCTCACTGTTGTGTGTCTATGAGAGTGAGAATTGCGAAATGCGTCATCTCACTGAGCTATTTATTGTTCCTATTGCGCAGTCAGAGGCAGCTGCGACAGCCACCGAGGTGTCGAGTGGTGAACCAGACGAGTTCGCAGGCCTCGAAGGCATCGACCTGTCGCCGTTCAACATGTACATCGCCGACAAGGTCGTGCTCGTGCGGCTGCTCGACTGGGCGTACGACCGCGTCGCGTCCTTGTCGCGCTTCAGCGACGGCTTTGTGCACGTGGAAGAGCTGGGCAGGTGCGTTAATGAGCGTTCTACGAGTGTGTGGATTGAGAGCACATTGATTGCTAACGCATTACTTGGACTGCGCTTTCAACAGACTGTTCAACTTGGCACTGAACCCAACGGAAGAGAATGTACCAAGAGAGTACCACGAGCTAATAGATGCTGCAGTGGACGAGATGCGCGCGGTGCAGGGGCTGCTGAACGACGAGCTGGCGGTGCCGCGCGGCTTCATCGGCCGCGGGATGCCACTGCGCTCGCTGCAGCACCTGGCGCAGCAAATGCACGAGCACCACTCGTGGCGGCGGCTCACAGAGGTCGCGCCCGCAGTTGCTGGAACTCGCGCCAGTGAGCTCTGAGCCAATTGCAAATGATTGCGTAGAGGACGTGGCTGTGCAGAGGGTCGCTAGAATGATACTACGTAGAACTGAAGAAGTTGCGAGTGGCTGGTGGTCGTGGGTTGGTGCTTAGAGCGTTCGTCGACCACTGAGAGTTGGACACGACGGCTGTCACTGTGGATACAGTCGCTCCCATTGGTTGCAGCCCCACTGCCAGAAGGACGCAGTATAGGTGGTGGTTACCACCACCACCAGTCAGTCAGTCAGTCAGTCAGTCAGTCAGTCAATACAACACATAGTTGCCATGCATGATCAGTTGGCTGGAGCTCTCTGCTCCTGCTTCTCCAGGAAGGTGGAGGCTGCGCCTGCCGCGTGCCTGCGCTTCAAGATCGCTCGCCCCACATGTCCTTTTACAACTCGTTTGGATCGAGCGCACCTTCTTTGTACAGCAACGCGTGTTGCCTTCGGCCAATCAAATTTTACTCCGAATGTAATTGGCTGTCGATTATTTTGCAAGAAATATAATTGGCCAAATTTCAAGTGGTAATCATGACAGTATTTTAGCCAATCGGAGCGTTTTCGAGTCAACCAGCAAAACATTCGACGCGATTCGTTGGGCCGTTTGGTTTGTTCAAGCCTCAACCGATCCTCGTTGATGATTGCGGACTGTGAAGCGAGAGTGTGTGTGGTGGCCCTGTTGAGGAGCTTGCGCAGTAAGTGCAAGCAGATTCGAATTTGCAGGCACGATGGCGCAGCATCAGCAGCTCAAGCGACAGCAGCAGCAGGAGTCGCTCGCAGGCGCGGAGCTGACGCTCAAGAAGGCAGCGGCTGCCTCGGGCGGCGCGCTGCTCACGTCCCTCTTCGTGACGCCACTGGACGTCGCCAAGGTGCGGCTGCAGTCGCAGGTGGCCGCGCACTTCAGTACCAGCAGTAAACCAAGCGCTGTGGTGATCTCGTCGTCGTCTTCCTCGTCTTCTTCAATGTCGATGATCAGCGCCGCGATGGCGCAGTGCCGCTGCAAGGGCCGCTGTCCGTGCAACCGCACGATGACGCGCTCGGTGGAGCAACTGGTGTCGCGTCCGGGCGTGCTCTCGTGCATGCGTATGTCGTGCTCCAGATCAGCGGCGTCAGTAGCAATGTCGTCGCCATCGCTCGCTGTTGCTGTGGCAATGGGTGCCCAGACGAAACAGGTCAAGTTGAGCGGCATGTCGCACGCGCTGCGCCACATCTTCCAGACCGAGGGCATCAGCGGACTCTTCTCTGGTCTGTCGCCCACCATGATGATCGCGGTGCCTTCGACCGTGCTCTACTACATCTCGTACGACCTGCTCCTACAAAAGGGACGTCAGCAGATTCCAAAATACGAAGCCATTGTGCCGCTGCTGGCGGGAACCACCGCGCGAGTCATCGCGGCGTCCGTCACTTCGCCCATCGAGCTGATCCGCACAAGAATGCAGGGCAACCCGAACGCGCGCGGCATCCTGAGCACGTTCCACCACGCAATTCGGAGCGGCGGGTACCAGTCGCTCTTGAACGGGCTCGGCGCGACATTGGCCCGCGACGTCCCGTTCTCGGCAATCTACTGGACGTCCTATGAGAGCCTGCAGCAGCGGTGCAGCAAGATGGAGGCCGAGCTGTCGCTCAGTCGCACCCAGCGAGCATTTGCGTGCGGGGCGATGTCTGGCGCGATTTCCGCGACCTTGACGACCCCTTTCGACGTCGTGAAGACGCTCCAGCAGGTCAAGATCCCCACTTCAATGGGGGCGAACTCTTCTGGCTCAGACGTACTCAAGCAGATCGTGGCGGCCCAGGGCATGCGTGGCGCATTCACGGGGCTGAGCGCGCGTCTGGCTCGCGTGACGCCCTCGTGCGCGATCATGATCTCCTGCTACGAACTCGGGAAGGAGAAACTGGGGCTCCCGTGAGTTGAAGATTTGAAGAGAGTGGAAGAAGAACACTCGTCAGTATTTGTATATCGCCATCACTACTACCACCACCCTACCCAACCAACCAACCAGCCAAGTCAATTCGTCATGAAGGGCGAAAATGACGGCTCACTGGGTTAAGTTATCTCTAGAAAATGTACGCTTACTTGTGTGAATACCCACCAACATGTACCGATTTAAGCTCGAGTTGTGTGGTTGGATTATTTATACTTGAATAGGAGTATCACCTTTTTCAGCCACACGATGTTCACTTACAGTATCGGTCCGATCCAGTCGTACCCTGCACACCAATCAAGTCCCCAACTTCATGTTTTCAAAGTGCCCGAAATTAAAGGAATAATTATTGCATCGGCCAAATTGTCCCGAACATAATCATCTACCCAAAATAAAAGTGAGCATTCCCCAAAAGAAGCCTGGCCCGATGGTCTCTTTGAAATGCCTGGGCCATAAAGCTGAGCAGCTCATGTTTTTGTGTCAACGCGAACGCATTGGAAGTTGCGAGTCAAAGCACTTTGTTATTCGCAGACGCTCCTCCAGCGCAAGATGTTCGCCGTCCGACAGAGCGTCGCGCGCGCGGCCGTCGCCCCAGTGAGTGTCCTTATATACGCACTCTCTATACGTGCCCATTATTTCGTGAGTAGCTCTGTGGTTTGGTGATGTTGCTGACGCTGTACATGTCTGGTTGACACAGAAACGAATGGGCCTCGCCGGGAACAGCGTGAGCCGCTACCAGACGCTCGTGAAGCCTCTCGTGGCACCGTCCAAACCACTGCTGCAGCGCCCAACGTGGCTGCGCAGCGCGGCCCAAGCACCGTCCAAGCAGCCACTCATTTACTCCACCAAGAACCGAGTACGCTGCGATACGATATTGCTTTATCAGTCAATTTGTGTGAATGTAATTGTGCTCACCCAGTGCGTGTCTGTGTGCATAATGTATCCATTGCGAGCAGAAGTTTGCGGCGACGGCCGGAGCGACGATTGAAAACGCCGCGGCCAACCGTCCAGTGGCGTTCTGGCTGCTCGGCATGGCTGGTCTCGTGGGCGGCATGATCGCTGTCGGTGGTGCGACGCGCCTCACGCGCTCGGGCCTCTCGATGGTTGAATGGAAGCCGCACGGTGGGTTGCCGCCAATCTCGCGCGAAGAGTGGGAAGAGGAGTTTGAAAAGTACAAGCAGTTCCCGGAGTACCAGCAGCGCAAGGGCATGGTGTGTGTTGTATTGTGCTGAACCTAAGTCTGACTTTGAATGGTGAGCAGTATGATACTAATTTGTGTCTTCAATGCCAATACCAATATTACAGAGCCTAAACGAGTTCAAGGCCATCTACGCGTGGGAGTACGGTCACCGCATGCTTGGCCGCACTATCGGTTTGGCGTACGGCCTCCCGCTCGCGTACTTTGCGCTCCGCAAGCGCCTTCCACGAGAGCTCTACGGCCGCTTCGCGTTCCTGCTCGGTCTCGGTGCTACCCAGGGTGCCATCGGCTGGTGGATGGTGCGCAGTGGACTCGAGGATCACGGTAAGGAGCAGCTCGAAAAGCAGAACGAGGTGCGCGTGAGCCCGTACCGTCTCGCGACCCACTTGGGCTTTGCGTTCACGACGCTCGGCGTTCTCCTCTGGACGGGCTTCTCGGTGTTGTCACCGCCGTCGCGCGCCGCGCTCACGCGTGAGATGATCTCGCCGGACGTGCTCAAGGAGGTGACGAAGATCCACAAGTACTTTGCACACCTGTCGACGCTCGTGGGCTACACGATCCTGTCTGGCGCGTTCGTCGCCGGCACGGACGCCGGACTGTCGTTCAACACGTTCCCGAAGATGGGCGACCAGTGGATCCCAGACGACCTCTTCGTGCTCGAGCCAAAGTACAAGAATTTTTTCGAGAACGTGCCACTCGTGCAGCTCGACCACCGCATCCTCGCGATCAGCACGATCACGGGCTACTCGGCGGTGTACGCGATGGCGAGACGCGCGCACATCTGGAACCAGCTGCCGCAGCAAACCCGCACGGCGCTGAACCTGAGCATGGCCGCGGTCGTGGGCCAGGTCTCGCTCGGCATCACCACGCTGCTGATGTGCGTGCCCGTGCCACTGGGCGTCGCGCACCAGAGCGGCGCCATGGTGCTGCTCGGAACCACCACGTACGCGCTGCACTCGATGAACTTTGCCAAGGCCGCCGCTGTGACCGCCGCCAAGGTCGTGCCAAAGATCCTATAGACACACACACAGGATCACAACCACAACAGTAACGCCAAGCACCCATCATAATACATACACACACAGTAAATATCCGGACGTCCCTGCCGGTGAGCGGCGCCCATTCATTGCGGTTGTGTGTGAGCCAGCCAACAAACGACACTTCATCACCACCGTTTTCTTCTCCGGGTGATTGTTCCAATGATGCCACCAACAACTGTTGACAAGCATTCTTCAAGATATCTCTCTTTTTTATTGGTAGATAACCAAGTGACAAACAGTTCCCATTGGCTGAAAAGGGATGTTTCCGATCCTTTGATCTTTTGATCTTTTCTTTCCGTTCGCAGTTCATCATTCTTGATCTTCAGCATCGGAGAGAAGGAGAAGAGATGGCGGAGGCGAGCAACCAGTACGGGGACCACCTGGTGCGTCCTGCAAGCACGTTTGTCTGTGGATATACCCGCGCTCAATGCTCTCACGCTCCTGCTGCCTCTGTGTATTCCTCTCTGTCTCTGCTTCTAGGTCTGGTTTGCGTTCTTCTGCATCATCTACATCGCGTTCTACTTCTTCACGAGTCCGTTCGTGGGCAACCCGGAGCTGCTCAACTCATGGACGCCCTACGTGTACATCTCCATGGTGCTCTACGGCTGGCTCGTGGCCGCCGCGGCGCTGCACATCCCCGTCAACTCGCTCGGACAGCTCGGCGCGACCATCAAGCAGCCGGTGCGTTTCTACGTCTTGTATGCTATTCATTCATTCATTCTGAGCTGTGGCATCTTGCACACGCGCCGATAGACTTACAATCCCGTTTGTTTTCTATGGGCCCAACTTCAGATCTCACTGCTTTTTCCGTTCTTCTCGGTGAGCTTCGTGTTCCTCGTGGCGTTTGAGCTGCTCATGGTGCTCTTCCTGCCGCGCATCACCAAGAAGCTCGGGCTCGCGTGGCGCGTCGCCAATGTCACGTACGTGTCATATGCATGCACTTCTCACTGCAGGCGCCACTGCAGTATTGGGTCTGATTTTACACTCACACTGTCGCTATGTTATATCTTGCAGGTTGATGCGCTCGTTCATGAACGTGCTGCGCAACAGCGCGGGCATCAGCGTGGCGTGCGTGGCGCTGATCATCCACTGCGACGCGACGCTCGAGGGCGACTCCGAGAACGAGGCGACGTACAACCGCCATGCGTGCGAGAAAGTGTTCAAGTTCTCGAACGCCGAGATGGACATGATCGTGCCCGCAAGCTACCGCGGCGCGCTGCTGATCTGGTTCGCCGGCATGGTACTTGCGATCACGAACTTTGTCCTCGAACGCATCAGCGGCATCCAGATGATCTCGTTTCACTGGCTGCTCGACCGCAACGAAGAGGACGACCCAATGCCCGGCGAGCAGCTGCACGAGAAGCTGCCGCACGACCACAACTTGCCGATGGTGCCCTGGTACTCCATGTTCCTCTTCGATACGGCGTTCGAGCTACTCATCTCGCTCAAGGTGTTTCTCGGTCGGTTCGACCAGCGCTCGATGCAAAAGACGCTCTATCCTGACGAGAGCGACTACATGTTTGATCACCTGGCTGATCGAGAGGAGCTTTGGCTCGACTTCATGGCGGACTGCGGCGACGGCTTCAATAGCAGCTACCAGATCGCGCGGCTTCTAGCGCAACCGAACTTGGAGGTGGACTGCGAGGTGCGCGTGCCGCACCCGACGAAGAAGAACAAAACGGTCTCGAAGATCGAGAAGCGCGTGTTTCCCAGAGGCAACGCGCTCGTGATCGGCGGCGACCTCGCGTACCCGCACCCGGACCCGGAGAGCTACGAGACGCGACTCTGGCGGTGCTTTGAGTACGCGATGAAGCCCCCAAAAGAGTACGACCCTGCTGCGATCTCCACGTCGAAAGCGAACTTGCCTGACGATTGCGAGACGCTGCACGACTACAAGGGTCCGACGGTGTTTGCAGTGCCCGGAAACCACGACTGGTTCGATGGACTGAACACGTTTACGCGCTACATTTGCCATCGCGACTGGCTCGGCGGGTGGTTCCTGCCGCAGAAGACGAGCCATTTCTGTCTCAAGCTGCCGCATGGCTGGTGGCTCTTTGGCGTCGACCTCGCGCTGGAAGACGACGTGAACATTGAGCAGTTTGCGCTCTTCAAGAATATCGCAGAGACGCAGATGGGCGAAGATGACCAAGTGATCCTAGTGACCCACGAGCCGCGCTGGCTGCTGGATGTGTACGAGCAGCGCGACAACTCGGAGGAGAAGCTTTCGTTCCTGGTCAACAACGTGCTCAAGGGCAGAGTGGCGCTGCGGCTTGCTGGCGATATCCACAACTACACGCGACACTCGCTCAAGAAGCAAGACCCACCAGTCGCAAAGCCATCTCCACCGCCGCCACCGCCACCGGTACATCCAGCGGTGCCAGTGCGGCGATCGCCTTCCAGAGTGACGTCGCCTCGAATGGGTCCGTCGATCCTCGGCCGGCGTCCGTCGTTCACTTTCCAGAAGATCCTGTCGCCGACGCGCAAGCATTTCCCGCACATGTATCCAGATGACGAGCCAGAGTCCCCAAAGAGCTCGCGTTTACTTGAATTCCTCTTGCCAACTTCGACTCCGGAGGAACCAACGACAACCACTGCTAGTCCAGCTACTACTCCAACGCATCGCGCAGCTGAGCATCTGATCGTCGCAGGTGGCGGAGGCGCATTCCTGCATCCTACACATGCCCCAAAGTGCACGAACCTCAAGGCAAACGGCGCAGAGTACGAACAGGAGAAGTGCTACCCGCCAGTTCACGTCTCAAAGTACGTGTGCGTCACCTGCTACTATCACTGGCGAGTGTCAGTGTGCTGATTGTTTGTTTTATTTGTTTTCTAGACGCTATGCTCTACTGAATGTGTTTGGTTTCCGACGCATTAACTGGCGATTCGACATTGTCGGCGGACTTGCGGTAAGGCTTGCTATTGGCAAAGTATGGGATAGTCCGGCAAAGGAATCTGGACTGACAACTTTGTGAATGTGTACATAACAGTACTTCGCGATGGTGCTCTCGATGTTCCCGCGGTGCTCGGTGAGTTCAATCTACGCGAGCCCCACATGGCAGGACGCGGCGGTGCAGTTTGTCCAGGAGCTCATCGCGGTCCAAGTGGAGATGGTGACCGTCTCGTATGTGTCGCTCTTCACGTTCACCATCATGGTCGTGACGCTGATCGTGTTTGCGGACTGCACGTCGTTGCCCAAGAAGTGCGTGACGGGCGTGCTAATCTCGAGTTTGCACTGCCTGGCGGCGTTCACGATCCTGCTGGTGTTCGAGTGCATCCTGGAGATCGCGACGGTGCGCGGCACATTGGGACGCGAAGGCGCGCACTCGCTCTACGACTACTTCAGCAGCACGCTGCCAGATTTCTCCCGCCTTGTGCGCTTCGACGTGCTCAACCTCGCGCACCTCTTTGCCGAGTTCATGAAGATCTGCATGACGATCTTTGACGGTACTTTTGTTCTTTCGTTTGTCATCAGTATTGCTAAGTGTACCCATATCTCTCCAAGATGGCTGCATTTTGACTGGTTGTGACTTGTGGCTTTGTGTTATTTGATACCTACCTACAGTGCCTGAAGTGATCGCGATCCACCGAATCAAGGTATAGTAGTCAGAATGTATTCAGCACACTGTTGTTATTGTTCCATAATGTGTTGTTGTTTGTGGAAGATGACGACACCTACTGACACACCGCTTGTACACAACTTGTCCACCACCACCACCAGATCTGCGAGGGCGGCTTTGAGACGCTGAGCCGCATGGAGCAGTGGACGTACTACGTAAGCGTGCTGCCGTACTTCTGGGTGCTCGCGACGCCCGTGGTCGGCGCCGTGTTTGGGCTCTACCTGTACATCGCGCTCAATGTGTTCGAGTGCCACTACAACGAAGCGTTCTCGGCGCTACGCATCTCGAGCTACAAGAACTTTCTGCGCCTGCACATCCAGTCGAACGGCGACCTCGAAGTATTTGCGTTTGGCATTGACAAGATGCCTCGCAAGTGGTGCAGGTGCGACTATTGCTTGTTGTTGCTTGCTTACTTACTTGCGTGTTTGTTTGTGTGAACAAGTGTGCATCTTACATGGCTAACGCAACATCTCTTGTCGCTTGCTTGTTTGTATTGCATTTGTTTAGAGATCCGCACTGGAGCGGTGGTACGCACATGACGCAGGAGAACCAGCTGCCGTCGCACAAGTGGCGCTTCCCGAGCTACTGGAAGCCCGTGGTGACGAAGGTGGACAGCATGTTGCGCCTCGACTTTGAGAACCCATCGCTCGACGCCAAGTTTAACACGACGGACCGCTCGAACGTGCAGCTGATCGACCGTGTCCTGCTCCCAAAGCACCGACCCGCGGTCGCCGAACCAACCACAGATAGCAATGGCAACGGCGACGCAAACAAGCGCGGCAAGTAAGCAAGCCGTATCAAGTCATTGTAGTTGGCAAAGGCGCGGCGAGTGTCAGCTGAGAAACTGCAACTTCATATCGGAGAGCTACAGTGCGGACAATACTCGCTTTCCGTAACCCAACCAACAACCAACCAGCGCGGAGTAACAAACAGCTCGGACAAAATTTTAGAAGTTCGAATCGCAAACAAGTTGTTTAGACGTTGTTGCGCCTCGCGTGTTTCATACGGACTGCTGCAATGCACCGAATGAAGGAACTGGATCCCCACAAACGCGACGCTTGACTGATTCTCATCACTGGTTGCATGGGATTTGTTGATATCTGATCTCTGTGTACAGCGGGCTTGCGGGTTTGTTTGCTGCTGCTGAAAGCGGATTGTGTGATGCGAGCAAGGTTGTTGCCGCGCCTTTTCGGTGACGTCGTCCAAAGTGGTGATGATGTTCACAAGAGTGCTTGCAAGCTCGCAGCAAACACACAAGGGCACAACTCTCCCATATACAGTACTAGAATGCTGACGACACAGATTTTGGCGTCATAGTGCGTTCATCCGGATAAAATGACTGCTAGAGAGTTTGGAGTAACCTAAAACTTGATGAGTCCAGGTAATATGAGTATAGCAACTACATCTGCTACAGTATACTGTGAATGGATTTAATTGGTAAAATGATCTGTGTCTCCAGCCAGTCTTTCAACTGCTTCAAGTCAGCATACTTTGCAAGATGGCGCCACGTTGGCGCGAAGATGGTACAGGTACAGTACATGGCTCAGCCGAGCAACAGACGACGCCCGAGAAAGCATCCGCTGGCTCGCTCTTTCTACCGCGTTTGAAAGGTACGAGATTACACTTGCACTTGGATGTTTGCTGGACTTGATAGACGTTGTTGGTCATATGATTTGGCTATTGATTTGCTCAGAGCAAGCAAGTCTTGCTTGTTTGCTTGTTGGGGGTCTTGCTTGCCTTGCTTGTTTGCCCTCATCTCACTCTCTTCCACCGAGGCATGCTGTATCGTAGCGCAACCGACTCTCTCACGCGGAACGACAGCCAGCCCAGCTCCCTTTGTGTGCCCGTCTTTGTACCGAGCGAGCGAGCGAGTCCTTGACGCGAACGTTTGGCGAACCAGCAACATTAGACAACAGCCCATTCTCCAATTTGCCGTCTCGAACGCAAGTCCGCCACCAACCAAGCAAACAGGTCTCTCGCAAGCAAGCAAGCGGCTAAGCAAGTTTCTCACAAGCAAACAACACAACACACAACAAGCAAACATGATGCGCAAGTTCCTGGTCGTGTGCGTGGCGCTCGTGGCGCTCTTCGCGGTGGAGCAGACGCAGGCGGCGTGTAAGGTCAAGTCCGAGGTCGGCAGCGAAGCCAACAGCACCACCAACAAGATCCAGGCGGCGCCGACCAAGCGCCTGACCAACAAGCTGCTCTTCGATGTCGTGGCCAAGAAGACCGACACCTCCGACGAGGACGACGATGCGGAGGAGAACACCGATGATGACGAATAAGCACGCCAGGCGGTGCTATGAGCAAGCAAGTGAACAAGCAAGCAACGGGTTGGGGTAGCGCTTGTGAAGACTGTTGTTGATCAGTATGAAGGGCACACCAGGAACGAACGAGCTCGGCTGCGGCAAGCTCACGCACTTTGAGTAAAATGAAGGCTTTGGCGTCTGCGTAATATATGAATGTTGATGTGAGTGCAGAGGCGAAAGAGAAAAGGGGATTCCATTCCAACCACCAAAAGTAATACACCACTGAGTATCTATCTATCCATTCATTCACTTACCACTCTGCAGTTTCGTTCAGCATGCAGCTCTTCGTGAACATGTAGCTCTTCGTGCTCCAAGTCCCTGCAGAAAGAAACAGCAGACGTAGAGGAACAAATCTCCCTCTTCTCGCAAGTCAGTGGGTATTTGCATGTTGCTCGCTGGCTTTCGATCCGTTGTGCACGCTCGTTCGACAATTGCAGAGTGTGCAACGGCAGCGCAAGTTTGCGCGAGCACACACACACTATCTCTTTCTCTCTCTCTCTCTCTCTCACACACACACCCATCCAGCACAAACGCTCCTGCGTTATCGCCACCAGCGCCACCTTCTTCATACCAATGATTGCCAGCAGCCCATGTAGAAGCGAGGATGATACGCAGAGGTCCTTTTAAAATGATATTCTGACTCGATCATTTTAAAGATAGTTATTCGAGAAAACGTTCAGAAAAAAGTCGAAGTGATCATGAAAAGGTGCGCACCTGTTTGTTGATTGTGGATCCTGTGGCCAGCAGCGCATTTACTTGTCGAGAGCCACTCGCCAATGCCTTTTCGCGTAGAGAAGCCGACGAAGGAGGTAGATGGCTACAGTCCGTCCCATAGTACTTGCTCTTTTTCCATGGACTTCACAAAGCAGAGCGACGAAGAGCTACTTTACCGATTAGCTCAAGCGGAATGGTCAGATCTGACCAGAGCCACCAGCAGACAGATGCCCGAGCTCTCTTTAGTGCGGTGGCTGGTAAGCATCAGCGTTTCGCGTATGTAGATTCGCTAGCTGGTCATCATCAGCGTCGACTCGTCCGGTTGCTGGCGCACCAAGCAAAAAATCGATAGAGTCGCTAAACGGTCACTTCGCAATCCGACTCATCCTGCACGCGCAAGACAGCCCAGACATCTACCAACCCCATTATTTTCGCTAGTTCTCGCCAATGCACCACAGACTCCGAATCCTGCTCACACTCGCGGCTCTGCTCGCGGTTGCGCTGGCGGTCCCAACAAGCGCAGAATGCAAGGTCAGAGGTGCAGACCCTAAGGCAGCGTCTGTCTTCACGCCAGCGCCAGAGGCAGCAGCAGCAGGTTCAGCAGCGAATGCCACAAGCACCAATGAGGTCGGAGCGGATGCAGAGTCGTCGCCTTCCGGGGGCAACAGCAAGAACAAAATCCAGCACGCGCCAAAGAAGCGCATGAAAAACAAAATCCTCTTCGACGTGACTAAACCGAAGGCAAGCGGCAAGTCCACCGGCAACAACAGCCCAGCCAGTGGCAACGCCATAACTACGAGCCAGCAAAACGCGAGCAACTAACTAGGACTACAGTAGGCTCCGTTTGTGTTGAGTTTTGGTTATTTTGAGCATTCCTGTTATCGTAGCGTGTGAACTTGCCTTGCAGTCGATTGATGTGTTTGTATAATATACAGAGTTCACATACTCTCCATTCTCCCTCTCTCTTTTTATGACGTGTCTCGGGCTTCAGTGGCAAAGAGCGACTCAAAGTTCCTGTCGAGCTGCTTGGAGCCAACCCCGAATCAGAAGCAAACTCTTTTAGCTTGGCGCCAACGATGTTCAGACCATCACATGGGCGATCATAACGCACGTACCGCATAGTTGTTCTCTGCTGACCGTTGTCGCCGCAGTGAGCGGTGTATCTTGCGGATCTCCTCCTGGATGTCCGTCATCACGCGGGCGCCTGGCGTAGCTTCGCCCTCGTCCTCATTCTCTGCCAGCAGTGAATCTATTGAAGCGGCTCCTCTGGTGGTTGTGTTGGCAGAAGACGCGGACACCGGTGGCTCAAGGATGCCGTCGCGCATAAGCTGCTGGTGGCGTGCTTCCAAAATGCCTTCGAGCTGCACGAGCGCTTCGTAGGACCGCGAGCGCGCGACTGTGGTCGGTGGTGGGTACGCTATTGGTACTGCTGCTGCTACTGTTGGTGGCGACGGTGACGGTGGCGACAGTGTCTCGTCGCTTTCGTCCGAGCTCTCCGTGTACTGCTCCTCGTCGAACGGACTCATTTTCTTCTTCTTGTCTGTGGATGAAGAAGGTATTTTGGATAACCCTCGAATGCCGCCGTTCCGCTTCGCTTGTTTCTTCTGCTTGACGCTCCTTGTAGAGGAAGAGGCACGGCTCCGATCGGTTGCTAGTGGTGATTCTGCTGCTGGTACTGTTGTAGGCACGAGCAGCTCCTGCTTCCTCTGCGCGAAAGAGCGGCACACGCAGCGATCGTCAGTGACTGAATAGCAGGTTTGGAAGCACAAGAATGCACACAACCAACCAATCTCACTCACATCTTCGAGCACGCGGATGAGGAAATCTACCGTGTCGATCGCCATGTCGCTCACGGCGCCAAACGTGCCCAAGTGGATGCCCTCTCCATCGTTTACATTGTTGCTGAGCTGCTCGCCACTCTGTTGCGTAGCTTTTTGATTACGCGGCTGTTCCTGCTGCTGCTCCAGGGTCTACACCATAAAACGAAAAGGCAACGCTCACTCAGTACAAATGCCCCACTCATGCACGCTATACGCAAGTGACTACCTGCGTCGCTTGCGTGCGTTGGCTGCGCCACTCGGACTGCTTCGTGCGGTGCGCGACGCCATTCTCGCTGCTAGAGCTGGCGTTTGAGCGTCCACCAGTCGACGACGGCGCCTTGTGCTGATGGTTCTGGCTCAATGGAAACGACGGGCTCGAGCGCAGATACGAGTGCAGGTTGCTGGGTCGTGCCCTTGCGCGCGTGAACGTCGGTGAGGACCACTCGGCATGCGGTGGCGGCGGCGTTGGAGTTGGCGGAGGCAGAGCGGACGACCTGGTCGACGGAGACGGCGGCGTTCGCAGCAGCAAGCGCGCGGCGTCCATCCTGACGGTGCAACGAGAGAGAGAGAGAGACAGAGAGGATTAGAGGCGGACGTCGTGGAGCTATGGACGCTGCGTATGTGGTGCTGCTCTTTACCTGTTGGCAGCCGGCGTGCCGCTCTTCTCGCGGTTCCTGTTGGACGGACCCATTGCTCTTAATGTTGCTCTTGGCTGCTGCTGGTGAAAAGATGAATGATGGGATTCCTATCAAGTCGCAGAAAACGAGGAGTGATTGGTAACCTCTCAAATACATAACTCGTGTTTTAACGAGTATAGTTAGCTGGCTGATTTTGGATATTTATATTGATTTGTACACTTTGTTTGTGCATATCCTGTGGAAACACATGATAGATTTGTACATGCGATTGCATAGGTTTTCAACACTTTCACTTGGACATAATGGACTCAAGCCTTCAGGAGGCAGACACACAGCTCTGAACCAACAAACATGCCACGAGTCCTGCGTTTAAATGACACTCTCTCCCGAGCCGACAGCCAGTCCGTGCTTGCGACGGTGCCGGTGCTGGTGCTGGTGGCTCGCTGACCCAACAGCTCCATCTTGCTGGTCATCACCATGTCGCGGATGCCTTCGTTGCTGCCTTTGACCACTGTCACCCAGCTCTGAGTCCCCAGACCCAGTACCTGAGTCCTCGTTCTCATTTTCATCGTATTCTTCTTCGTGCCCAAACACAAACTTCTCAACGCAAACGCGCACTAGCTGCGCGGTCTCGGCGGACAAGTCGAGCCACTCGGCATCAAAGCGCTGCAGCGAGCCGTCCGAGTCGCGGATCACAGTGTCGTCCACCGCGAGACTCTTCTCCTGCTCGTCGAAGCGCTGGAGCCAATACTTGAATTGCCGCAGAGCCAGCGAGGCGTCATCTGCACCACTCATGGAGCTCCTGGGCTGAGACAAGCCAGTGAGGAGTGTTTTGTCATTGTCGCCATCGTCGTCTTCCGAAAGTGGACGCTCTGGATTACTGCCACCAACTCTGGACAATAATGTCTCGTCAGCACCAATTCGGCCGGACACTGGCAAACCACCATCTGCAACATCGTCATTTGCATACAGAGACTCCAGTACGGCTCCACCGCCACCACTGCTGCTATCATCATCGCCAAGTGACAGCGGTGGTGCGTTCGCAATGCACTTGCGGTACTTGGCGAGACTCGCATTGCGCGCATCGCCCGAGCTCCGCGGCGCTTTTCGGAAGTGGAATTTGATCTGTTCAAGCTCTAGTATGGATCTACCGTCACCATCACCACCAACAGTAGCAGCGTCAATACTCGCCATAGGATCTTGCGGACTGGTGCTGCTGCGTCGTCTGCGATGGCGCTGCACGTACGTTCGCCAAGTCTCTTCGAGCGGCATCAAGTACGAGCGGAAGCCAAGCACCGCGAGCGCGACAGTCGCAAGCTCCGACATCTCCGCCAGGTACTCGAGCCAAAAGAGCCGCGGCATGGACGCCATCATGGCCCACGAGTCGTCCTCGTCAAATGGACGCTCGCGGTTCAGGTACTTGAGCAGCTGCTCGACCAGGTGCGAGCAATTCATGCCCGGACTGAGCTTCATGCCGAGGTCGGCGATGATCAGCCGCGCCTTACGTTTCCCGTGCGCACTCAGGCTCAGTCCGTGGATGCGCGGGTCGAAGATCAGACACGCAAACACGTGGTCCTCGCTGAACATGCGGATGCGGTCCACGAGCAGCATGTTGAAGTTCTCCTTGTCGTTCTCGAGCACGAGCGACGACAGGTTAACCGTGTTCTGCAACATGAGCCAGCAGAGCAGCAGTTGCGAGGACGTCGCGCGGCCCGTGTCGCTGAGCACGAGCAGGTACGTGAAGGGCTTGAGGATCTCTTTCGTCAGCTCGAGGCACATCCAGAACATTTCGTCGCTCACGACTTCAGTGAACGCGCGCGCGCGACTGCTGGCCTTGAGATAGGAGGAACCCCCACCGCTACCGCCACCGCCACCGCCAGGCTGGTCTTTCGAGCCACTTGAGAGCACGAGCACGAGCACTCTTTGGATCGCATCTTTCAACGCCAGCACCTGGTTCACACAGACGATGAACGACTGGAAGCTCTCGGGGGTCGGTGTCTGGATCTCAAGGAGCAGACTGGGGTGGGAATGCTGATCTGTAGCTGCCACTGCTACTCTCAGATCCCGCTGCAATGATTTGCAACTGCGGACGAAAGACACCACTTCCATACACTTCTCCAGCGCCAGACCCACGCACGTGATCGTGTCGAGCATGTCTCGGAAGAGCAGCAGCGTCTGCTGCATCATACAACCTCCGACCAGCATCCCCAGTGGTGGTGGTGGTGGTGACCCTGTTGGCGAGCTAGCAGCAATTAGCAATGGTCTCTTTAGCAGCCCGCGCGCTAATTGGGCAGCGCCGAGGCTGTCGTTGCACAGGTGTAGCATGAACTGCTGACGATGCTGCTGCTGCCGACTGCCACCACCATTACCATTACGAGCGAACTGCTGCAGGAACGCTCGTATCCGCACCGCGATCTCCTCGGGGTACTCGGTCGCGACGTGTGGCGTGACTGCGAGCAGCTCGCACCGCCAGTCCTGGTCCACCGCGAACCACCGGATGGCCCGCGTGTGGTCCGCGACAATCTCTGTGCTGGAGAGAATTGTCAGTGAACTCGCAGATCTGAGAAACTGGTCGATCGCCGCTCGCGCTCTCGCGTGGAGCATTGGCAGCACGCTCTCACGCGCGTCTTTGGCTGTCGGCACTGGGAACTCTGGTCGCAAACACTGCAGCGCGTGCCGAAAGTGGTCGTTCTCCAGTAGAGACCACGCTGGCGGCGCCATGGGGTCGCCGATCGCGTCGCTCTCTGTGAGGACCGCGAGCACCAGCTCTTCGCGGATTTTGTCTGTAGTTGTTCGATCCAAATGGGTTTTTGATGCGCTACTGGTGCGTGAAGCGGACGAATTCTCCCCTCGCTGGTCCGGCGAATTCAATATTTGGTCCAGCTCATGCCTGTGTGTTTGTGTGGTAGTACACATACCAGTTAGTTGCAATTCGATAGCATCGTTCGCAAAAACAAAATACCTTTTGCTCGCACAGCCTACTACGGACCTTCCAGACGCACGTGTGGAAGCCTGTTGCTGCTTCTGAGCTGACTGCCGTCTGCGTGGTGGCGCTTGCGCTTGCGCTAGGGACCCAGCTTCAGCCGACGGAGCCAACAAGTGCAGCGGGTGCTGCTGGAGCGGTAGTTGCTGGCCTCCCTCCGGACCCACCGCCCCACCACCGGTGGCACTATGAAGAACAGCGCTGACGTATACACTGCCCTTGGCTTGCGGTTGACCTGTAGCAACAGTACCAGCTACGTCACCGTGCGTACGCCGCTTCGCCGGCACCGTGAGGCTCTCGTACTCACTGCAGAGGCGCTTGTGGCTCTCGTCCGCCTGTGGACAGTACTTGGTGATGTGGCGTACCATGCGTGTCGGGTTCGCCACGGTGTCGTGGCCGCAGAGGCGGCATAGCACGCGGCGCTTGCCCGACGTCGGGTGCTCCTGGAAGCACTCCCAGACCACGGAGCGGCGGCGCCCGGCCTTCGTCATCGCTCGATGTAGGGCTCTGAGAGAGCGTTGCGAGCCTGCCTTCAAGCCACGCGCGCGCGTGTCGGAGCGATCGCTCGTACCTGTTGCTTGCTGCGCGTGTTGTTTTTTGTGAATTTGTGCAGATAAACCTTGCAAATTTGATAATATTGGTAGACAAGCCACATATCAGATATACCAGGTCGATCATGCTCCAGAGGATATACTGTAATACCTTACTTATATCCGACTCAGGCTTGTATCCGACATCTCTTTTTAGCCAATAAGATCACTTTAAAAAAACTATGCGCGTTTCCTTTCTTCTATCCGACACAGGTAATTACACGCGAAACGTAAAAAACCAAACGCATTCCGCTCGAACTTGAATGACACTTGTGCGCTCGATCGTTTCCCGCCCTTTCAGAGGATTCAGTCAGAAAGATGTTCAAGGGACGACAGAAGATGACCAGTGACGGTGGTGCGAGGCCGCTATCGTATAACAGGGCAATGCCAACGTACCAGTTCTAGTTATCTGCAGTTCAACACTATCAAGTAAATGGAATGGCCAGCACGCTCGAGCGTTTCTATTCAGATCTAATGGGCTCCCTGCGTGACACCAAGCGCAAGAGCATCTACCTGTGGGTCAAGCGTGTCGCTGTGATTGAAGCTGCATGCAGTCATCAAGTGACTGGCGACCAAAAGCGGTTTCGCAAGCAGGGAACAGCAACTGTGCTCCCCCGCGACGCTGAGCTGGATATCCTTAAATGGATTAATGGCTATCACGCAGACAGCGCTCTGACCTCTGCTGCAATGCTGAAGCGCACAGGCAGACAAGTGACCCAAGAAGTTGCGTTTCGCTGTCGGTTTTCTCCGCGTCGTGGTCGTGACGCAAAGCGTTCCTGCGCCACCACGCTCTCTCGTTCCGCTCACGGACGCGCCAAGGCTAGAAGACCCCTGCTGATCGTGATGCGATCCTGTCCAAGTTTAACGAAGGCCTGAGAGCTCGAATGCACGACCTGCAGGTGGATGCCGACTACAACGCGGATCAAACCCCAGTGTTCTTTGAGCATACCTCCAAGACCACGATCGACTCCAAGGGCGTCAACACGGTCTAAGCCCGCTTCGGCGGCAAAGACAAGGAGCACATTACCTGCATGCTCTTGGGAGACTCGTCTGGCCACAAGCACACCCCGTTCCTCATCCTGAAGACAATGGACTTGAAGAAGAAGAACGTGGCGATGGAGAACAAAGACATGAGATACGGCTTCGGATCGTGACTCTGGTCGCAAATGACAGCTCTGCAAGGCGAGTTCGACGTCCAGCTCTTCGGCAACAGCACGGCCTGGTGGAACTCGGATCTGTCAGTTCGGTTCCTCAAGTATCACTTTGAGGACCGACCTGACAAAACCGTTCCAGTGCTGCTGCTGTGGGGCGACTATTCCGCCCGCTGGACGGATAGAGCGTTGCAGTGCGCTGAACGACTCAACGTCGTTTTGATGAAGGTGCTGCCAGGACACACGAGCGTGTGTCAGCCGGCTGACTTGTCGTGGAACCGACCGCTCAAGGAGTGACTTCGCCAGCGCTGGACAAAGCAGCTCTACCTTCAATTGGACAACCACGACAAAGCCAGCGGCAACTTCAAACTAACTCCGCCGTCACGCAGCAATGCCGTCAAATGGATGGCCGAACCGTGGGAGTTTTTGTCGGTGCCCGCGATCGGAAACGGATTCAACGCAATTTCAGCAGAGGAACCAGTCGATGCTGAGGCTCAATGGCGCTACAATTACCTGGCATCGCAGTTTGAGGAGTTGTAGCTTCTTGATTCAGAGACAGGGGAGGTTACATTTTACCGCGACGTTGTAGAAATTACTCTAAGCTGCTTTGAATAAAGACGCGAGTGTTTGCCATGCTTTTTGGCTTAGCACTCTCAAACTTACAGTAAAATACGCTGCCAAAAATGTTAGTATCGCTATTTAGACTGCAGAACGAAAGAAATTTAGCAGTGGTCGGGGGCAACGAGGACGCTTTTTTGACCCCATGGCTATTTTGCATCAATCGAATCGTCTCGTTCAGGTGAAAAGGAATACGAAAAAACGAGCAAATTTCATCGACTCAATCGAGCAGAATCTTCTCTCAAAGTTTA
>JALBZB010000680.1:0-20603 GCA_038050625.1 Pythium sp. MPC-2022a | reverse complement strand
CTGACTCTCCTCCTCCCAAGCCTGGGGTCGTACCTGAAAGCGCCAACTGAAGGTCATCTTGCAGTAGGCTCATGTTGATCATCGCAGTCGCGCCGTCGCTCACACTGAGTCCACTTGGGAGGGTGGTTGGGTTCAGCCAACTTGACACTGTGTACCGCATCAACTGAATCCCAAAGCGCGTGACGTTCCGCACATACTCGATCTGCACAAAGCGTCGAGGGTACTCCCAGTAGAACAGCAACTTGGCTGGTGGGAAAGCTTTTGCGCCGTCAATGTACTTTTGCGCCAAGATCGCGGTCGTGAACTGCGAGCCGTCGGTCGCGTGAGCGACACTGAGAGTTACTTTCTCGCCCCAGATGAAGACATCGGTGGCGTTGTCGACCGTCAGAATCTCCCCGACTACTCTGGACTTCTTCTGGAACAACGCCGAGTCACTTGCCAACGGCACTTGCAGAGTGAAAAGCTGGGGCGGTGGTTGAATTGACGCTAACGACGAATCGTTCGTCCAAATTCCGCTGTTTGCACTAGGTGTACTTCCAAAGAGCATACTTGAGACATTTTGAGAAGCCAGGTACCCTCCAATCGGGTACTCCAGTGGGCTGGATCCTGCCGGTTTGTTCTCAAAATCTACACTCGCTTGAACCCCAAGTATACTTGTTTCATAGACGAACTTGGTTGCAGCGTAGCGCAAGTACGCCTGGATATCGGTCGTGTAGCTCCTTGGCTTGGACGCAAAGCCTGCTTCCGATAGCGCTGGTAGGTTGAGGAAAATTCCGTCTGTCGCTTGGACGCACGCTTGCTGTTGTTGCAAGACTGAGAGTTTGTATGCCACTGCAACGTTTTCCATTAGAAACTCGCATTTCTCGGTTGTGCTGAACGGCTGAGCAAGAAACGCGTTGATCAGCAATGCTCCCCTGGTGGTTGGCTTGGGTGTGGAGAGTATCGTTTCGTTTGACTTGATCCATTCCCACGGAGTTGCATCCGAGAAAATCGACACCAGCGCATTTGCGTCTTTAATTGAGACGGTATAGTCGGTATTCAGCTTGCACGCATAGCTCCTGTCGTATGCGAACACCACATTTTGACTGTTGAGATCGCAGAAAGCCTTGAGTTCGCCAAAGCTAGGAAGAAACGAGGAATTTTGGAGACTTGGAGCTTTCCCCACAGCGTCAAAGACCAGTTCCCGGCGCGCAAATCGCTCGGAGGCTACCCCAACGTCGACTCTGTCAGCACTACTGTTATCGCTCTTGCTGTTCATGCCGAGAACGGTTGGAATGGAGTAGCTTGCAAGAGTGACGCTCCCACTCACAAACTGCGCCATCGCCAAGTCACGGAAGCTCGTCGCTTGGGTCTTGAGCGACGGATCGACTTCTTGTGCGTGGTCGAGCACAAACTTCTCGAATAACGGATGATCCAGCCAGCCAATCATCCACGGAACCACGCGAGCGCTGATCATGAGTTCAAGCGATGCCGAGTCGTCTGACTGAGAATTCACTTGAGTTCCTCCACTGAAGGAGTTCATTTGACTCGACAGAGTATCGGAGAGCACCTTCAGCGCCACATTCGCAGTCGAGACGCCGCGCTCGTACGTTTCTTTGGGGCCTGAAGAGGAGAGATTCTGGCATGAACCTAACGCCCCATCGGATGAAAAGCAGTTCACAAGCAGCGACCGCCATACTGGGAAGCCTTTCTCCGGATCAACTAGCGATGCTGACTGACTTGGATCGAGGACTGTGCGCGTAAAGTTCGCTGAAAGGGCCAGCGATTTATCGGTCTCAACAGTCTGAACGGCATCTTTGGTGGTGGTTGCGTCTAATGGGAACGCCTTGAGAAGCGCGCCCGCATCTTTTAGCAACGATGAGCCCAACACTGAAGACGACGTCGATTGCAGAGGCTGAAACCACAGAAACTCGACAAATTGGCGCAAATGTGGATGCTGCTGCCACGACCCCAGCCAGCTTCTCGTCGCCTGTAGAGTGCAGGAGACGTCATCGCTGCTCATCTTCGCGGATCTGATAATCGTAGCTGTGGTTGAAGTGGCTTTGGAAGCATCAATAAACTGTAAGAACGCTGCTTCGTCAATGTCGTGCTCGAAGAACTTTCGCCACTGCTGGATACCGTCGGGGTGAAGAAACGAGACTGGATTTGACGAATCCCACAGCGAAAAGAGGAACTCCAAGGACTCACTGCAGGTGCTGAGCGGACTCGATTCTCTACCACCAAGATTCACTGTGTTTGCCACCAGCTCTGTCGCAGAGGCGCTCCTAGGCACGGTTCCATCCGCTGGAAACACAAAACCAAGGTCAAAGCCAAAGCGCAACGGGTCTTTCGAAACCTCTGCAGCATTCGAACGCCACATACGAAGCTGATTCACTTGGAAGAACGCGGATTTCTCAGGGAGTTGGCGCCACCATGACGCGATCACAGCGACTGCGTGCTCATCGTCAATCTCAAACTGAGTTTGCAGATATGTCGTCGAGAGTTTGGTCAGGTTGGAGTACTTTGTAATTGATTCTTGAGACGAGACAATTGCCTGAATGATCGTCTTGAACGAGTCCAGTGCTGTTTGCGAAATTGCACCAAAGTCGTCCATAATAAATGGACAAAACTGACTGGGGTCTCCGTTGGCAACGATCGTGCACCATACCACCTGCGTCGTTGGGTTCAGCAACGAGCCCGCTTTCCGATAATCCCAAAGGCTTCTTCGAGAAGCTGGTGATAAGCTCTCCAGCAACGGCGATGCGATTGTAAACAGATCTGGTGGCAGCGTTTGCACACCACTGCTGAATCCAAAGAGACGTCCAATGTGATCGGCAAGATCGAAAGTCACGTCTTTCTCACCACGTGGGGTCGAACTGGTGGCCCACTGATGCAAGATGTAGTCCCAAAGCACTACGTTGGAAGCCCAGTCCATCAGCCACCCAGCAATGGCACGCAACTGCAGTTCGGTCAACGTCGTCTGCGCTTCCATTTCATTGAGCAGAGTCTTGCGCTGGTCCGCTGATAGCGAGTACTGCATGGTTGCTTGGCGCTCCACTTTTGTCTCGGGTGGGTACGTTTGCACCAGCTGCTCCGAACTGTAGTCGACGCCCTCGTAGATCTCTTTCCAGGCATTGAAACCTGTCGGGAGTCCATCTTTCGTGAGCGTTCCTTCCATGTTCAGGAAAGAAAACGCGTTCGCAGCTCTCCACAAATACTGCCCCTGGTCAAAAGTAGGAAGGCTTTCACCACCGGCAACCGCGATTTTGTGCCACACCCCATTGGGAAAGAGCTCAAAGCCAGCCTGGATTCCACCCGTGTTCGCATCCAAATCAATCGGAGAGCCGCTCTGTGAAAGCCACGCTATCCCGACACGCCGCGTCGATATGGAGCTGGACTCCCACACCTTCAGGTAATCTTGCACGGGCGTCAAGTCGGTTGGAGGAGATTGCGCTTGAGTTTCGTCATCCAAGTCGCTCGCGATTGCTTCAAGGACACTCAAATGGTTGATCGCTGGGTGCCATTTGTTTAGAAACACGGGCAAGTTCGTGAATGCGTATGGCGTTGACTGGTTCCAGATCAGCTCGGCGATGTCGATCGAAATGCTGGGAGTGGTACTTAGGTTCATCTCAAAACTCGCCTCTGCTTGAGCCACTGACAGCGGCTGGAAGTTCGAGCCAGCATTCGTTGCGAGTTCGACGACCGTTGCATTCGCCATCACGCCCAGAAAATTGCACGTTTGGAATTCCTTGAGGCTCTTTTGGGAAGACACGGTCTGCTTGACACTGTTGGGACCTAGATCTTCACAGGTGGTCCACGATTCATCAACCTCGACGACCTTCTTCGGCTGCACCTTTGCGCTCGTTTCCACGATGTCAGGCTTGAAAAACTCTGTTGGGCGGGAAGCTGCCAGCTGGAGGTCGACGATCGTGTCTTTCAAAACGACTGTGTAGCGAGAGTCGACCGGAGGGCAAGAGGCGACTGTGGTAACTACGTCTGCGTTTTTCTGAACAACGCTGATAAAAGCAGGAGTCGTTGGGCACTGCGCGTACGTCCAGTGTCCGAGCACATCTCGCAGTAGATGCTCGCTCTGGATCCACGCCTCGAGCCAATCGGATACGCTCTGCATCCATGGTTCCCATTTGGAAGCCTTGCACGCTGATACAATGTCATCCTTCGCAGTTTTGACGGCCGCACCATCAGAGCTTGTGGTTGCGCTTGAGAGGGTCGCCCAGAGGTACCACCCGTCGTCCTGTAAGAATGATCCGCTGTTGCTCGGATCCCAAAGGCTTAGTACGTCACGTGGAACTTGATACACTGTGCCATTATCGTCACTCAAGACGCACTGAGTAGACTCACACCCCACAGCTAACTCCCATCCCCATTGATCGCCATTTCGATACGGCTCGATCTCGAGTTCCTCGGCTGCACCCCGTCGCCATTGGTCCAAGAGTGTGTTTTGGATCCAGTCACTCGAACCTTGCGCGCGGACCCAGTTCTGAATATTCTCATAATGTACTGTAGACATTCTCCCGCAACTCATAGCAGCGAGCGTCTCGTTAAACACTACCGAGCGCTCGCCTCCTCCGAGCATCTTTGGACACTCAGCGTCGATTTCATCGTTGATGGCTTGCAGCATGTTAGCAGCATCCGTCGAAATTGAAGGTGTCGTGTACCAGTTCTTGTATCCTTCAGCATTCACAAACGAGAACGAGTTCAATGGGTCCCAAAGCACCATCGCCGCAGCGAGTGAGACTCGGTCGCTTCCGTCGCTCGGTGCTGATGGCATGAGCTCAAACCCGAAAGTGGACTCGTCTTCGTCATCGGCAAGCGATGTGGAGATTGCGTCGCAAGAGAACACTTTGACGCTCGTGTCGTAGGTCGATGCTGCCTTTGTGTAAGCCTTTGTTGCAGCGTCCAAGGTACAAATTGTTTCAGTGACCGCAAAAGTCTTCGTCGTTGTGAAGTACGGGGACTGATTCGATGTGGTTGGGGGGGTTGATGAATTTTCCCTCTCGTTATACGACTCGGTGCACGTCTGGAGATTCGCTGTCGTGACAGTATTCAGAGCCGTCACAGTCAGTGTCTCTCGCTTCAGGCATGTGCTCAGACGCCACCAATTGTACACATTGAGTACATTCAATTCGTTGCTGGACCAGTTTTCGAGCCACTCGGAAATCGCCTGCGCGCCGACTACAGTCATTGAAGATTGTTGAATGTCGTTCACCAACCGAGTAAACTGTGAGGTTCGGATACCGCGAAGCCATATCCCAAAACCCAACGCGGTGTTTGACATATGCGCGGATACCAGGAAAGATGCCGAGCTTGTTTGATCCCAGAGCACTTCTCGCAGAGTTTGAGTCACCTTCCATTCTTCCTTGCTCGACGGGTTCATTTCAAACCCGTTTTGATCTCCAGCGATGCCCGGTTCCAGATCATACAGTAGACACGAAGGCAACGACAAGCCCAGCACCGAATTGCAGGTTCCGTCGCTCCAATGACGCAGTGCTCGACGCTTAATGAATCCATCCGCGAGCAAATACTGGATCCAGGCACCTACTTCGGTAATTTGAGCAATGGTGAGTCCAGGAATACCGGTTTGAAGCGCCTGGACACTGGCTGTGCCTCCACTGATCGCGCTCGCCCACTTCGTAAACCCTTGAGGGTTGATGAACGAGAACTCGCTAGTTGAGCTCCAGAGTTGCTGGGTGATCGCTGCCGTGATCCCACTCGTGCTTCCGCCACTTGGCTCGAGATTGAACCTGATTTGAACTCCAGCCTTCTCGATGTCCATGTCAACGCTGGGCTCGTTCTGGTCGCTGTTGGACGTCCGCTTGGTGTACTTTTGACGCCAGAACCGCTCGCGATCCCGCTGCGTTATCACGCTTGTTGCCCAGTTAATCAGGTACTGGCGGATAAAGAGCAGTTGATCACGTGTCAGATAGTCGCTCACCAGCGCAACGTCGTTGTTCACGCCCTGAAGCACGTACGCGATTGCAGTTTCATTCATCGCGATCACTTGCTTCCAGATCCCAAAGCCCTCGGGTGTTGATGTTGGCTGATCCAATGGGTACGTCGCTTCCAGTTGCGTGTCGTAATCGACAATCGAAAACCGCTTGTTGGAGACTTTTGAGCCGAGAACCAGGTTCGCCGCTTCCAAGCTTAGCTGAAGGCTCGCAAAGCTGGGCAAGAGCTCAAACCCCGTGCGAGGCTTTCTTGTAGGCGCGTCGTCAAACCACGCGTCAAAGTCCGTAGGAGTGCTGCCCTGCTTCCGCCAATTCTCCACGACACTGCGCTGCGCTGTATCGGCTTGGACCCGGTTGTTCGCGATATCCTGCGCAACGATCTCACTTTTGATGGTTCTCAAGATCGACGGCACCGTTTCCAGGCACGAGCGATCGTACACTTCTTTCAGAACGTACGGGAACGCGATGGACTCAATCTTCATTGCCAACGATGAGAGCGTCATCGGCACATGACGCATCTGCTGGCTTGCAAGCTGCTTCTGGAGCCAGTTGGATACACTCTCGACTTTTAGCCGCTGGTACAGATTATCTAGCACGCGTGGAAGCGCTTGCTGTTTGGCAGTATCGAGGTTTGTCTGTAGGATCTCGGGTAGAAACTGGTCCGAGATGTCCTTGTACACGTCGCTGAGCACGCGCGGGATCATCTCTGTGCGCGCTAATGCATAGCTGCGCACGAGGTTCGCTGGGATGCTCTCTGAGTCGACCCGCTGCCGCTGGCGCTTGATCACAGCAGGGAGCACTTCCTCGTTCACATGTTGCACCAACCCTGGTAGAAACTGCGTCCACGCCCGCAGCTTCGCGTTCGCAATGAACTCTTGGCGCAGGTGGCGCGCGTACTCTACCACGTGCTGCCGCGCGAACTCGGCGAGCATGAAGCGCTCCGAGTAGCCTCGACTGCGCAGCTTCTGGAGCGTACGCGCGTATGTGGCGTTCACGGTCACGACCTTATCCGTCTCGGCGCCGTTCGAGCGCTCGGGTGAGAAAAAGTAGCTCGAGACAACCTGGTAGCTCACGTACCCATACGGTGATGATGGTGATGATGACGCCCCTGTCGTTGTTGCGGTCGCTCTCACTGTTGATGGGAAGGGCGAGGCGCGGAACTGTACGTTGACCTTACGCGACCGCTTTTCGTACGTGTACGGGCCGATCTGCTGCACTCTTGGCGACTCGGCGCCACTCAGCACCTGCGCGCCGTTCGTGAGGTTGAAGAGGTAGAAGCTCGTGTACACCGGTGCGTCCATCGCGAACGAGAACGACGCACTTGATAGAAATAACAGCTGCGCCGCATCACTGTTGGTGTTGTCATTGCTGGGTGACGTTGCTGTTGTGTCGTTAATGGCCGCTAGAAAAGACGATGGTAGCACCGTAGAGTACAGCAGCGTGTGCTGACGATCACGCGCGGCATCGAGTGACAGCGAGCCATGGATCACGAGCACGACGCCCGCTGCTACGAGCAACGCGCCGACCACGATCCCCCACATGGTGCGCTGTTATCGCGCTGATAAAAAGAGGACGAAGAAAGCGATGAGTCTGTTGACGATTTCCGCATGTTTCCCGCTAAAAAACCGAGTTCACGCGACTCTTCACAGGCGGTGCGTTGCTTGAGGTGGTGCCTGCGATGAGTCAGTTGCTGGGTGTGGTAGTTGGAATCATGGAGTGTTCTGTGCTGTGCTGTTGCTCCGCGCTCTCGCCACTTGGACAGGCCGAACGTGTGCGCAGCACTCTTCTCTTCATTGCATCATAGATGCTTGTGTGCGTTGAAAATGCTGTTGTGAGCTTTTGAAGGTGGGTTTTTCTGTATTTATCATCTCAAGTATCTGCTTTTAATATTTTCAAAATCAGATTGTTAGTCATTTCAACAATGAATGCACGCCTTCATTTGAAATAGAAAAAATACTAAATGCTTTTGCCTTTTTTCGAGATGAGGTCCACAACCACACATGAGTGGCGCCATTTTGAAAAAAGTATCGATCAATCTCATCAAATCGGACAGAAAGCAAGCACCGGATGACGGCCAGCGCAACGATAATGGAGACTCAAGCACCGCCGTCGCCGCTGCTGCAGGTGATCTGCTTCTCGATGGACCGCGTCTTTCAGCTCTCTGAGTACCTGCGCACGCTGCATACGCACGTGCGCTTTCGCGGCATGGCGATGCGCGACGCCGCTGACTCGCCATTTGCGCGCGTCGCAGTCATCTGCAGGTGCACGAGCACCGAGATCCGCGCGCACTACGAGGTGATCGAGCGCCAGTACACATGCCACAACGTCAAGTTTATGTACGAGAGCGAGACGCAGAGCTTCGCCGACTGCCTGCTGCGCAGCATCGACAACGGCGGAAATGAAGATGGTGACGTTGACGCTGTAGAAGCCACGAAGGGATCTTATGTGATGTTCAACGTCGACGACGCGTTCTATTTTGACGACGTGGAGCTCGCAGACACGTTTGCATTTCTAGATGGCGAGTCGGAGTTATCGTCATCACAGAGTGCGTGGCCGTTCACGTTCCATGTGAAGCTGGCTCCGAGCATCTGGCGCTCGCACTTGACCAACAAGCCCATGCTGCCGCTGCCTCCCATGCAAACGGTCGTCCGTCCCAAGAGCGACCATGATGGCGATGGCGATGACGACAGTTCCAACAGTGTTGTCCCATTTAAGATGGCGTACCACGTGTTTGATCCCACGAGGGGCGCTCTCGACTGGAACTATCCCTGGGAGCTGAGCGGCAGCGTGTACCTGCACGAGACAGTCGAGCGCGTCGTGGCGGAGATCCAAGCGCAATTCGGCAAGAAAGGCATCAACCACCCGAACTACTTGGAACTGCGCGGTCACCAGGTCGTGCAGCAGTGGACGACTGGTTCAGCTGATGGGAAGAAGAAGATGAGACTGCAATGCGCCTGCTCGCTCTCGCCAAAGATGCACGTGTTTGCGATCAACCAGGTGCAGGATATGTTCAACAACCGACTCTACGAAGACGAGACCGACTCACAAGGTGGAAGTGGTGGCGGCGATCTCACGAATTTGCTGCGACTGTACAACGCGAACGAGACGCTGGACGAGCGTTTTTATCGGAGAAATCGTCTCTCCAGCGTTCATATCGGCACACTCGTACTGAAAGCGAGAGTCACACCCCAGGCTTCCTTAGGCAAAGCACAAGAACTGGTCTCAGTTGTAATTCCAGTGTTTAACGTGGCGAAATACGTCGAACAGGCGCTGCGCAGCATCATGAACCAAACCTACCAGCACTTGGAGATCCTCGTGGTCGACGACGCCAGCACCGACGCTACTTCGGAGATCGTCGCCCGTTTGCAAGCGCAAGATGCTCGCGTCCAACATATCCGGAATGCGGTCAATGTGGGTGTCGCTTCTTCGCTGAACAAGGGTTTTGCACTCGCGAAGGGTACGTTCGTTGCGCGAATGGATGGAGATGACGTGTCGCTGCCTGAAAGAATCGAGCGCCAGGTGCGCTATCTGCGTGAGAACCCGCAAGTCGCGATCGTTGGCGCGTCGGTGCTTATCCTGCGTGAAGGCGAGAATCCGGATTCTCCAGAGCACAAATTGTCAAAGCTGGAGACTGCAGTGTACCCGACGTCGCCGCTGATCACCAAGTGGAGAATGCTGTTCGGCTGTTTTGTCGGTCATCCAACCGTGATGCTGCGCCATGAAGTACTGGATATCCTAGCGCCAGGTGTCTCTGCTGGTTCCAGTGATAGAGAGTACTACTCGACCTCTCAGACCTCCAGCGAAGATTACGAACTCTGGCTGCGGTGTTTGTACACCCATGAACTCGCGATCCAGAGTATGGGCGACGTACTGATGATCCATCGAAAGCACCCGAGCAACGTATCGAAAGTGCGCCGGGAGCTACAGATTAGAGAGACCCAGGAGACCGCAACCAAGTTCATCCAGTCCATCACAAGTAACTTCAGTAGTAGTACTGGTGCCGAACCAAACTCTCGTCACGTGCTCCCATTGTTTGATGTCAACGCCAGCGATGCTGTGGACGACCTGAGCAGCTCCATCACAGTGCTGCAGAAGCTCCAGTCTAAAGTCTGCCAGAGCTTGAAAGCCTCCTTGAAGGCCACCAACGACGAGCTGGACTGCGAGAAGGAGTATATTTCCCAGGACGCGGCGTCAAGAGAGGGTGAGCTCGCGCTCAAGTCGATGCTACTGGACCCGATTCGTGGCACGCAGCTGTGGTCGAGTTTCGCTTCGAAGCACCCGCAAGTGAGTCGCAGCGCCTTCGAGAAGCTCTTCAAGAAGTAAACGCATCATCCATTGCCTCTCTTGAGCTTCAGATACAAGGTAAGATCACTTTTTCTGCCTTGACAACCAACCAATCCAAAAATTCACGCTGACATTTTTATCCATAATTGGTCACAAGATATCCAGGCTCGTGCCACAAGCTGAAGGCATGGTGAACTTTTTTGTGGTGACCAACAAAGTGTGCGGATCAGACGTCTGAAAATAGCTCATTGGTGAGCTATTTCTGTGGCAAAGATCGAATTCGAGGCACATCAAAAATGTGAGCAGATCGATGGATGATGATGATGGAGCGAGCGCTTCCATTCCACGAAGAGCAGCCATCTGACTCGGTGTGGCCATTACTGCGACTGCGGAGTTTGACGTCTACTACGTGTTGCTGCTGCTATAGGAAGATCAAGCGCTACATCGTGTCGGTGACAGAGGTGGTGCGATCGGGTGTTGAAGGGACTCGTGTCAGAAAGGGCTAATGCAAGAGTGGGACACCTGGCTGCAGTCGTAGAGCTTGCTTTTTTGCACGAGGAAGAAATCATTTCTGGATTGGGCGTGGGGATCGCGAGCTTTTGCTTCTTCATTTGTGTACCCAGACGAGCATAGAGAGAGAACACAGAGAAAGCATTTGAGAAATGAGCCGACTGAGTCGCATGGGCTCGGAGACGCCAGTGTACTTTCCCTCGATCGTGTCGGCGTCCGGAAGTCAAGAGCAGCGGTTCACACCCATTCCGCCGCAGAAAGGCAGGCACCACCCGAAGAAGCACCAGCATGGGAACGACTCACGCATTCAACTGGAGCCGCTGCGACCCCCAACTGGCGGTACTGGTGGTGGCAGCGGGCGCATGAACATCAGTCTGTCATCGGAGCAGGTGGGTCTTGAAGCCAAGATCCTGGACGGGAGTAGCACTGCCGCAGAGAATATCGGCAAGTTCCAAGACCTGGAGAAGAAGATCCAGTTCTACCGAGAGGTTGCGTCGCTGAAGCTTCGGGATGTGGTCACGACCGAGCAGAATGTGCTCAAGACGATCGACTCGGTCATCAACGCGTGCGCCGTGGCGCTCGACTCCGACTACGTGGTGCTCTATTCGCTGAACGAGGCAGCGCACGTACTGAACGTGACGTCGTGCTCGAAGGCCGATGTCGTCGGGTTCCAGGTTCCTCTTGAAAAGTTCTCTATGGAAGTGCTACTTCAGAGTGTTCATCAGCAACAGCAACAAGCCGAGGACGACTGCAATCAAACTGGGGTAGTTGAGCCAATCTACGTTGCGAATCTTCAGAGCCTAGCGAGTTACGATCCTGCCTTCGATGTGGATTCATTGGCGGGCGTGAAGACGAACAGTATCCTCGCGAGTGTGATCGTGGACGAGAACGGGAAGCCGATTTTCGTGCTGGAGGCGCGCTGTGCGCGCGAAACCCTGTTCTCCGACTCGGTGTTTCGCGTCGGCATGGCGACTCTGGAGAATATCGTCTACCAGTACGACTTGAAGCAGGTTCTCGCGCGAACGGTCGAGTCGTACGCGTCGCTGGACGCCTTCTTGCAAGATGCAATCATGCAACCAGCGTATCAGAACGCCGAGCAAGAAGCCGATAACGAGAAGACGGATTCCTATCAAGTGGCTTCAAGCGAACTGACGAGCGGTATGGACCGGGAAGCAGACCCTGAGCTGGAAGAGCTCTTGGCTGAGAAGTCTCCAAATTTGAAAAAACTCACCGAGAATTTCCTGGTACGATCCAATTCCGACGGAGTGTGCATGATCAAGTTCAACCCTGCCAAGCAAACATGCCAAGTACTCGCAACCGCGTCCTTGGAAAAAAATGACCCGCTGCTGGATACAGACAAGCTCACGTCGTTGTTCTCGACGGCGTCATCTTCAAGTGACGTAGCGAATGAGAACTGCGACCCAACGCTCCCACTGTTTCTGCGGTTCATCAAAAGTATTGAGAAAGCGCACCCGCTCAACTTGAGCGAGGACCAGGAACTACGACCCGCAGTGTCCAGCGGAGACTTCAAGACGCTCGTGTTTATCCCCGTGCCGTCCAGCTCCTCGTGTGCGTTCATGGGGTTGCTCTTCATGTCGAAAGCGGGGCAGCTCGTGTACGATGTTCAGATGCTGAGACCGTTCATCTCGGCGCTGGGACTCGCGATCGTGATGAAGAAGAAGAACGACGACATGCACACGTCAACCATGCAGAAGCTCAAGCTGATCCATCTCTACAACTCTCACTTTCAGATCGACACGATCAACGACCCGTCGACGCTCGTCAACATGATCTGTGAGATCGGTTGTCAGACATTCAACACTAGTCGCGTCACGCTCTACGTCGCTGATCCGATCAAGAGTGAATTGTGGAGCTTGAGCACGCTTGGAAGCGTGAATGGACTACGCATTCCGTACGGGACTGGGATCGCCGGCACGGTTGCCTCGACGAAACAGATGCTGGTCGTGCGCAACGCCTACGATGATCCTCGCTTCGACCGATCGTTTGACATCAAGTTTGGCTTCAAGACTGACTCGCTCGTCACATTCCCAGTGCTGGACAAGAATGGTGAGACGCTGGGCGTGATCCAAGCAGTGAACACCCACCACTTCATGGACCCCGACGCGCACCCGTTGATTGCCAAGTTCGACGAGCGCGTGCTCGATGTGTTCAACCACATGGTGTCCTACGCGCTACGGATCAACTCGTCACTGATCATGTTTGCCAAAGTGCAAGCAGACTACTGGGCCAACCGCGCGGTGATGGATCTCAAGGACTCGGACGACGGGAGTACGGTGAAGAGCGACGTCGCGAGCGTCCACTCACTGCTCGACATCAGCGGCTTTGACGAGTCGAAGCGCGTGCCGCGCAACAAGTGGAGCACGTTTGCGTACGCGTGCTGGGTGCTCGGCAAATTCCTGCTCGCTGGGTACCGCAAGCGTCGAGAGAACAAGATGAAGAGCGAACACAGCAAATGGTCGGTGGACGACACAAGATTGGGCAGCACGAATGATTTTGACGCAAACCGGAATCGCAGCCGGACCGCGTCGATCATTCGTGTAGGTCGAGCGAGCTCTATGATCAATCAGTGGCGTCGGCTAGCGCTGAGCCCAGCAGTGGACGAAGATGAGATGCTGAACGATTTCTTCAACCCGCTCTCAAAGTCGCTCGACGAGCTCAAGCAGTGCTCGTTCAAGCTGTTTGAAGGCTTGATGCTGATCACGACGTTCCGCATCGACGAAACTGTGCTGCGGTGCTTCATCGACACGCTTGCGAACAAGTATCGCCCCGTGGCGTACCACAGCTTCTACCACGGCTTCGACGTGGCGATGAACTCGTACTGCCTCATCCGGAAAACGAGTGTGCTGAACGTGATCAAAGAGTTTGAAGCGCTCAGCTTGATGATCGCGGCGCTGGGCCACGACGCAGATCACCCGGGGAACGACAACCAATTTGAGATCGACTCGAACTCGTCACTCGCGCTCTGTTACAACGACATCTCAGTGCTCGAGAACCACCACGCATCAACAACCTTCAGCGTTCTCAAGAGTGAGTTTGAGATGACGTGGATGAAGAGACTGATGGCATTTGTGATGTGCTGATTGCTGACTTGTTGTGTCGCCTTTGCTGTGTCTTTTGTAGTGGCTGGCTGCGATATCCTGAAGGATCTGAGTGCAAGTGCTCGGGTGTCTGTGCGCACAGCCATTGTCCGATGCATTCTCGCCACAGGTAAAGATTGTCTTGGACCTCTACTTCAATTGCTACATCGTCGGCTTTTGTTCTGACAGTGGCCTCTTTCTTTAGATATGAAGCATCACTCTCGGCTGATCTCGGACTTGGCAGTGATCCGAGAGGTGGGCGACTTTGAGCAGGTGACGGACGGGCGGCAGCTGATGCTGAACATGATCATCCACGGCTCGGACCTGAGCTCTGTGGCGCGTCCGCTGCCAATCTCGATCAAGTGGGTCGAGATGGTCTGCCAGGAGTTTGCGGACCAGGCGAAGAAGTCCCAGGAGCTCGGGATCTTCGTGCCACCGCACATTGTGAACCTGGACGACGAGGTCGTGCGGTGCCGCCTGCAGGTGAACTTTATCGACTACCTCGTGGCGCCGCTCTGGAACGCAATCAGCAGCATTCTACCCGAGGCCAAGACGTCAGTGGACTACTTGCGCACGAACCGCGACTACTTTGAGAATGCAGGCCAGATGTCGGCGCGCCGGGCGTCCTCGATGCCGAACAAATAAACATACTAGGCGATCGACATAGGAAGAAGACGATACAGTAGACAAACTAGACTAGAACGCTAAGACCACGCAGAAGCAACTCATTAAGTTATATATGCACGCAATAGAAAACCTGTGGAGCTGAGAAGGAGTTTGAGGATTGTCCATTTGTGTATCCTCCAAGATGATGATGATGGGTACAGTAGTGAATGAAATGGATACACAACCCAGGAAGAGGCAGCTTGGCGGCGTTGTGACAAACTATGTAAACCAGTTTTATCGCGTGTTTCTTTCTAGATCTCGTTTATTATCTGGTAACAACGGGGCGATGGCTACTTTTTAAAATGTTTTTACCGACTAAACTATTTATTCTACAACTGTTGTATCATGGATGGATTCAACCGACTGAGAGACGCTTTGCTGAACAAGTGATGGGAACGACTCCAACAGATCACCATCGGATTAGGAGCATTTGCCTAAATATTCGGACGCTAGTCCTAAAAACCAAGAATGTCTTCTCAAAGAAAGGAATTGATAGAATGACACCCTCTTTTTTACTATTCCAACACCCCCTTGAATAGTAGCCCCTATGATGATCCAAAAGCAAAATGTATCAGCGTCAAGCGCAGCACGAAGAGAGAGAGCGACGCAGGCAAGCATCGAGAGAGGGGAAATGGTGTTCCTTCCTCCAGAAGAGGCACTGTATGGTACCCTCAAAGATGCAGAATCTGCTGTCTGCACGGCCGCGCACGAAGAGGGGTACGCTGTCAGCCGTTTTCACTCCAAGAAATCGAAGCTGGGGGAAATTCGCAAAAATTTGGTTGTGCTGCTGCCATGGCCGTCGGTATGCAAGCCATGACCAAAACAGCGCTGCAAGCGCGCAGCCAAGACTGACAAGCACACGATGTCTCGATTACCCATGGCGTGCCACCATCACTCGAGTGAACCAGAGCTGGCAGGTTCGTGTGGCCGACGGAGCCCACAACCACGTTGCCCCCTGCAATGTCGTTGTGTATCTGTCAGCACGCAAGAGATCCGATCTAGTCGTTGCTACAATCCGCGAAATGACTCGAGCTGGCGCGACTCCCAGGGTCATTGTGTCGGCTGTTCGCCAACAAAACAACGACAGTTTGCTGTTGAGTCGCGGTGTATACAATGAACGCATGCGCACGCGAGACGAAGCAGTCAACGGCCGCGAGCCTTTGATAGCTCTATTGAGTGGCGTCTAGCACAAGAACGTGATGCACAACGTCGCAGTGGACGAGAGAGAGTAAATGACCCATCTGTTCTTCGCGTTTCCTGCGAGTGCCCAGTTGGCGCGAGAGAACTACCAAGTCGTGTCGCTCCGTTCGACGTACAAAACCAACAGGTTCAAGGTACCTTTGCTCCACCTTGTCTGCATGACAGCAACGAACATGACCTTCTCGATCGGGTTTTGCTTCATGCAAGCAGAGCGCGAAGATGACTACATCTGGGCAACAACGCGCGCGGAGTGGTGCTTTGATCGAGCTCGACAACCGAAAGTGCTGATCACTGACCGTGAGCTCGCACTCACGCCAGCTCTGAAGTTGACATTTCCAAGCGCGGTGACGATCTTCTGCATGTAGAACATCCAGAAAAACGTGCTCTCAAATGTAAAACAACACCTCTCGCGCGGCAGTGAGTTTGAGCGCTTCATGGGCTGTTGGTGAGATTTGATCTCGTCCAAGAGAGTCGCTGACTTTGAAATGTCATGGAGCAGCATACAGGTGGGACTTTGCGCGCCGATCGTGGGTTGCTTGGTGCCGGTGTGGCTTCATCACAAAGAGAAGTTTGTTGAAGCTTGGATCCGACATGCGGCTCACTTTGGGCACGCGGTCACATCTTGTGTTGAAGGGTGCCACGCATTCATAAAGAAATGGGTGAGCACGTCTGCTGGCGATCTCAACGGTGTTGTGGATCGAATCCATCTAGCGCTGGAGAACCAAGCCAAAGAGATTGCGGCTAGAGCAGCTTATAACCGAGCGAACGTGGTCCTGAGATGCCGAAGCACCATGTGGTCGTGTCTGACTGGGAAAGTCTCCCACCACACTTTGAAGCTGATTTTGGTGCAACTCGAGCTCGCAAAGTCCTTCGTGAAAGACCATGCAACGCCGATTCCAAGCTGCACAGGCGTCTTTTCATCCATGATGGGGCTTTCATATATGCATCGCATGGCTGCCTTGGTCAAGGAAGAGGGAGTGATCAACCGAGCTGAACGTGCAATGGTGGCTCAAGAAATCATACCTTACACCGGAGGATGGCATGACGAGCGAGTACAGTGACTTCAAGTCGATTCTAACCACACTGGAGGAATTTTATGGCTCGCTGAACCCTCCGAATCAGCAAATACTAAAGAAGTGAATAATTGAGCTACTTGACCTCCCTCCTCCAACCATTCGTGGCCCCAACACCACTCGCCCCCCCGTGGGCGACCGTCTCGTGGTACAAGCTCATGCAGGGGATCGAGTGCGTTCATGCACGCTGAACCGTCTGGAAAGCGAAGGTGTAGTCAATGCGAGCAAATTGGGCACAACAAACGGGCGTGCACGCAGATACCAGGTACGAGAGTGCCCATGGTGGCATCGACGGTTGCTCTCGCGAACACACAAGATGAAATTTGAGTTGCCCCATTTTGTTTCATATACTTTCTTTGGGTACACGAGAGTCTGGTTTTGCACCTCCTTACTATCGATGCTACAAAGCCTAACCTTCTCCATGCTCTTCCTTAGTTCACAGCGCGAGCACCATGGACTCACTGTGAGAGGGATTGTTTGAGCAGTTGGTGCTTGTATTGCTACGCTTCGGACGACGCGAGCTGCTCTTGCAGCTTCTTGATCTCTTTCCTGGAGTGACTGCTCATCGGCAACTTGATTTTCTGCTGCTGCTACTGCTTCCACCGACGTAGGCACACTGCTGCTGCTGCTGGCGCTCAGCTCTATACTTTCTTCAAAAGCTGGAACTGTACCCATCCTGGCTGATGCAAGTCACCACCAGTTGAAGAGCAGCACAACACGTTCCATCGATGCAGAGAGAAAGAGAGATGCGCATATCAACCATATTGAACGGATCAGTGATTCCATTTTCAGCATGGGGTCGAACTTACCATGCGCTGCAGCAAGACGTGGCTGATTCGCTCGGCAGCGAGCATGCGGTTCCAGTAGATCAGGGTTTAGCTAGGTACAAATGCATGTGGAGCAATCGCGTTTGCACCTTCCAGCCGTTGAAGAACGAACGCTTCTTGCGCGGCCTGACGTGCAGCACAATGCGGTGCATGTGCAACACTGCGTTGAGCTTCAGGATCCAGTTGTTCGCGGTCTGGATCCGCCTGTGACAGAAATGGTCTTCGGACGCCTGCTCCAGCTTCGAGTGGCGGATCAGCGACATTCACCTCAATGCTTCAAAGCGGCGAGAGTGCAGCTATTCCAACCACATTCGCGCGGGTACTTCGTCGGGCGTCGCGAAGGATAAGCCGCCCTCGTCGTGCGGCGGTGGTGATGCGCGAAGCTCGGTAAAGACGACAGCACTGCCTGTGCTTACAGGCAGAGAACGCGATGCTCGATCTGGGCGCGCTGCAGCGCATGCTTCGTCCCCAGTCGGATGCTGTAGTGGTCTCCGTCCGTCGCCCCTTTGATCTCCTTCGAGCGCAAAGCTTCCTGGTGGCACAGCTCGCTCAATCCGATCCCGCACTCTGTTTTCGGGTTCTCCAGCGCCGAGTGATTCTCCCAGTGGACACTGCAGAGCGCTGCCTTGACCGCGACGCGCTACTTCTCCGTCGATTGCTCGTTCTTCAGCTTCAGCCGCAGCAGTCCATCTCACGCTTGTACTTCTCAATTCGCTCGACAAACTTTAGGCTCATGCTGACTTGACTCACTCGCTGCTGGGCGAACGCACTGCTCTTGGACCCTCGTCGGCTTGGTGATGATAAAGAAAAGCGCCACCACCACCTGGCGAAGCCAGAATCCACTGCTTGCTCTCCTCCGCTACTGACTCTTGCAGTGCGGTGAGCTTATACATTGCATGCTAGCTCACTCGCTCCGCGTCTTCGTACATCTTTTGTGTCTCCTCCAGGAACGCGATGAGAGACACGATCCGATCGCGCTCAATCGCTTGATGCAATGGCATCGGGCAGCTACGTCCACTCCATCGGTTTCTGTCATCATCGTACTGCTCCAAAAGCTCACTAGAGTTTCATGAAACAGCGAAGAGATCTAGAAATTATGAGCAGGCTGTGCGTCATCATAGGGCTACTATTTGAGGGGATGTTGGAATAGTAAAAAGGGGTGTCGCTCTATCAATTCCTTTGATTTATTGCGAGTCAATCGTGTGCATTCCATTAAAAACGACCTCGACTTGTTGGATTCATCTTAAAGTCGGTGGTGTCTCTTTAAAACTCGGAGTCGTGCCAACAAAACTCTTCTCTCTACAGTGCTGACAGGAAATATAAGACCGCCATACTTTTTCGTGTTGCGATCGAAAAATTTCATGGAGTTGAATGAAATTTTGACACAGAGCTTGTTTTTGCGTGTTTGGCTTGCAGCGTTAATCTCAGCGTCTAAAACCAAAAACTCATGAAGCAACAGAAAATAACGCTTTGTTAGGATGGAATTATTTATAAGACCAAGTCGGTAACATTGATAATGAAAGCGTTTAAGAAAGTATCAATGATTTCTGATACGGTGTCTTACTCCCCTTAAGCTCTGGAACAGCGGTACACCGGTTGCTCATCGAACGGACAAGTTGTTCGATATAGCCAGACTCGATTTCGTCCCAGGCTTGCAGAATGCCAGACTGGAGCTCCTACCTAATCGAGAACTGCCTTCCTCCTTGGTAGACGCGGCGAGCAAGCATGTCCCACACGTTCTCAACCGTGTTGAGGTCCGGAGACAGCGCCGGCCAGCGCATAATGGTAACGTCCTGTTCGGCAAACCAGCCCGTGGTGTAGCGCGAGCGGTGGATGGAGGTGTTGTCTTGCTGGAAGGTGAAACCGTGTGGGTGCTGATGCTGCGCGAATGGTATGAGATGCTCCTGAAGCGTGTGCACGTACGCCTCGCTGTTCTTCTTGCCATGGAGAACGGCCAAGTGGAACTTCCTTTTGCGGAAAACGCTCCCCACACCATCACCGACCCGCCTCCGGCTTGGCGCCTCAAGAACACTTTTCTTCCCATCGAAGGTCATGCCAGTAGTACTGCAGCCGGTCAGAGCCATCAAGGTTGAATTGCTTCTCGTCGGAGAAGATCACCGACTCCCATTAGGCTCCGAGGGTTACAGACGCTCGAGGCCATTCGAGGCGAGCGAGCTTGTGTGCCATCGTGAGGAGGGGGGTGCTCTTGCGCTTCACGTAGCGCAGTGTGTCCTCACGGTCAAGCAGGCTACGCATGGAGCGAGCGGAGATGGTAAAGTCGAGGTTGTGGACGAGCTGTACTGACCGGTCTGGGTTGTTTGGATGATATGGCGGAGGGTGGCTGGGGTCAAGCTGGAGCGTATGCGTGGGCGCCGTGCCGTGTTGTACCGCTCTGAGTCACGTAGATATGCTTGGACGACGGTCTTGGAACGCCGTATCATCACAGTGACCTCACTTTGGCTCTTGCCAGCCTCGTTCATGACCACAGTCTGATCTTTTTCATTGTCAGAAAGTGCCGGCACTCTCGGCATCGTAATTCTTGCTCTCCCGTTCTGGAAATCACGCACATGATAGTCAAGCATCCGTTGTGTAAAAAATGCCTTTGGAGAGCAAAACAACGTACTTGAATGAATATTCAACGCCGAGTGATGAGTGGTCTTATATCTCCTTCCGGGCGCTTGAGGCGTTATTTTCAAATATGACCCCAATATTGCTTCAATCATACTGGCAAGCCCACCAAACGATTGGTCTTCATCAGAAAAATTGGAAAACATATTTACTTTTGTAAAAATGCCAATGCTTGAGTCTCAATCGTAAAAATTCATGCGATCTTATAAATCCTGCCACCACTACGGTGGTGGCAGGAAATATAAGACCACCAGATTTTCTCGCTGTGTGAGCTGAAAACTCCATCAAATTGGCTGAAATTTTGACACAATGCTTTCGTTCATGTGTTCAACTGGCAGTGTTAGTTTCAGCATTCAACACGAAAGATTGATG
>JALBZB010000679.1:0-20607 GCA_038050625.1 Pythium sp. MPC-2022a | reverse complement strand
CTAATTTGAGTATGAGACTAATTACCAACACAGACTACCTGCGGTGATCACTGTAGTTAGAAACCCCTCTGAAATAGGTACACATTTATGGAGTTGCTAAGTATATAGCGTACTGGACTGGTACAGTGTACCAGTCCAGTACGATTGTGGAGCTGTGGTGCTTTTGACACTGGTACACTTTGGAAATGCGCGCGTTGCTCAAAAAGTGCCGCCCCGAAGCGACAGGAGCTGCCGAGGAAGAAGAGTTGATCTGCGCGCGTGGGACCAGCAGCTCAAGCTCTGCGGGTGCTGCTGCTGCTGCTGACAAGAAACGACACGCGAGCGACGTGTCGAGACGCCTCGTCGCACCCGTTCGTTCCTTCTCTTTCTCTCAACTGGAAGCACGCAACAAACGGTGACTCGTGAGTGCAAGTGACCTCCGTGGGTACGGGTATCTTTGCGAGCGTTTTTCCACGCAAAGGCGTGCGTTCGCTCAACTGCCACACGACGTTTGTTCATTCTCCAACTGACTGACAGGATCGACCCGTCAGTATAAGTGCGATGCGTGGATACGATGGTCGAATGGGCTTCGCGGCGCCACCCACTCGCAGAACCACGATGGGTCCAACGCACCACACGCATCAGAGCGGATCGGCGGCGGCGATGCCTTCGCACACTACGTCCCCCAATATGAATATCAGCGGTGGTGGCAATGCCGCCGCAGGACCTGCTGGTAGCAGCAACTCTACGAGCGCGACGGCGAGCTGGAACCTCGGTGCACAACGCAAAGATCGGAAAGTGTGGACAACTATTCGAGAGCGAGTGGATGCGGATGTGATGGAGCTGAAGCTCACATCCGTGGAGCTGGAAGATATCCTGAAACAGCTACTCAGCATCACGCTACCAAACTCGCGCATCCGAGGAGAGGTGCGTATTTTGCTAGGCATTGAGCGATGTTGATGTGGGGAAACGAATGCTGACATTGAATTTTACTTTGCGTATGTGTGTGTATATACAGGAAATTGCTGGTATGATGGCGTCGCTGGTGCAGATTTTGCCGTTGAGCTCTGGCCTCTTGTGTTCTGAGTTTACGCGCTTTGTGCAAAAGTGCTGCATGAAGGAGAAGGTTGTGTTCACGAGCGAGCAGCTGCAGCTCGTCATGGAGTTTTTTCTGAACTTCATCAAGATCTGTCCCAGCTGGTACACTGCAAGTTCGATTCGGGCGTTGGGACTCGTCTTGCACGACAACGCAGATCGCGCGACCCACAACTTTGAGCAGCTCATTGGCGTGCTGCTTCGGCATTTGGATCCGTCGGGCGTGGATATCGAAGCGCGGTATGCTGCAACAAGCTGCGTCTCCAACATTTGCGCATACGCCGCGAAGACACCGGAGGTGTTTCAGTACTTCTCTTCGCTGCTGCGGATGGTTGTGGAGAACTTTCGGCAGCAGTCGCTGAGCTTGACAAAAGGGCAGGACGACCGGATTCTCGTGAAGGCGTGCACGTGCAGCATGAAGTGCATCTACACGATCATCAATGCGAACCACGACCGCCTCTCGGATCGCATCGAAGCCATTCTACCGAGTTTGTTGAGCTCCATGCGGCAAGTGGTCGGCCACGGACTGGTATTAAAGCACGAGCGAGATGACTTTGTGTTCTCGTATCGGCCCGAGATCTCGCCTTCTGATTCGGACTCTTCGATTTGCGGATCGGACGGAGGCGGAAGCAGCAGTGGCAGCGGGCGGCAGATCGGAGAGTAAGTGCTAAAGAGCGCGTTATCCCTGTGTTTCACGCCGAATGTGAAAGCACAACTGATCTTGTGTATGCGGATTTGTCTCCAGGGGTCTTTTGGCGCGCTTGCGAATCACCGTCTTGCACACGTTGGAGTCGATTGCCCAGCATTTTCCAAAAGCCATCACATCATCTGTTGGACTGTACATCCCCGAGCAAACAACTCCGTTCATGACACTGTTCAACAACGCGCCATCAGTGCTGACGCTGCTGATCGCCGACCCGTGCGAAAGAGTTCGCGTCGCGGCAGCGAAGTTCCTCGACGCATTCTGGGAGAAGATCCCGCTCAAGCAATATTTTCGCCATACGTCGAGTGTTGTGGCCCCCTCTACGTCTTTCGCATCGATGCCGAAGCGTATTTCGCTGATGCTGTACCAAGTCCACGTCACGTTGGTGTATTGTATCCAGAACGAGAAGGACGGTACCCCTCTTGCGCAAACGTTGAAGGTATGAATGTCGTGTTCTTTTTCTATGAATGGGCAACTGCGAGATGGGAAGCTAATGATACAATATGTTTCGCATTTGAATGATAGACTGCTGCGTCGGTGATTCAGCATTGTCCGTATGCGAACGTGTTTGTGTTACTTGACAAGAGCGACCTGAAGCCAGGCCTCGGCGATATCTTGAAAGCGTTGGCATCGAGTCTCTACGCAGCAGCATCTTCTTCTGGTATGTGTCAAAGCAACATATTCAAAAGAATACCCATGTCTTTTACCATTGAACGCGTTTGTGTACGTGTGTTTGTAGATCACAGTGTGCGGATGGCGAGTCTATCCTGCTTTTCAGCACTTCTCAACATCCAAGAGACCATTCCTGCTATCTTGGAGTGGATGGTGTGCACGAACAACGTGAAAAGCTTTATTGAAGTCGCTCACATCACTATTTTATGCGGGACAGTCTCTCTGAGCAAACGGTCGTTCGTGGAAGAGCTGCTCTTGATTGCTTCACGACCAGATGACTCAGCGAGGGCGCTTTTGAGGCTGGAAGCGATGTCTCTTTTGTCGAAGATTGCGAAGAATTACTCGCCGGCGCTGAGGTATGTTCATGCGCTGAACAGAATCCTGATTTATAGTGTGTGTGACTGGCCGCTCACTATGTGTATCATGTTGTGCGTAGTGCAAATTGGAGACAGCTCGCTGATTTCATGCTGTCAGCATTCCAAGACTCAGATCCGAATGTACGTCTCCAAGCGGTCAAGATTCTGGAGAATTACATCAAGGGTGAGAGCGTAAATCGAGTCGAGAGTCATCCAGAACCAACAGATATTCTGGCAACCTCCCCTGCAGAGAGTAGAGCAGTCGTTGCTGCGGCTGGGTCGAACTCTGGGCGAGCTGCAAACCACCGCTGGCTGCACAGCGCTCAGGTATAGTCCATCGTTTAGAACGCTTTTCGAGATGTTAATTCTTGACTAGCTGATGTTTTTGTTAATGTTGTAGCATGTGAGTGCGTTGTCGCGGAAGGAGTGCTTGGACTTCATGGCGACACATCTCATCCGCGCATTTCGCGATACGTCGCACCATGTCCGAGCAAGCGTGTGCGCGTGCTTTACATTGCTCCGACCAAGCGACTGGGTTCCGCTGAGGGAGAAGCAGAGTCGGCTCCCAGCGTTGGCGAAAGCTGGCGTCTCCAACCATTCGCTGGACATGTACACGAACATCTTCTTGCAGACACCGAAAGACAGCTCGCCCGTGGTCCGTGCTGCTGGATTTCGCTTGCTTGGATCGCTCTGCCTCGCTCCAGTGTTCAAGACCCGAGAATTTGCCTCTGCGGTGGTGTCGCTGGCGCTCGAGTCTCTCAGCGACTTGACGCTGAATGTTCGCGTCCGAGGAGCGTGGGCACTCGGCAACGTCTGTACAACCCACGGCCCGGAGCTTGTTGGGAAAGTCGAAGAAGAAACACCGAGTGGTCGTGAGCCGGGTCAGCTGCTGCTTTACGACCTGCTGCCAGCATACCAACTGCGTCATATCGTGGAGAAAATGCTCATCTACATCAACGACAACGACAAAGTGGCGTCGAGCGTTGCAAGAACACTTGGACTCGTGTGCAGGTGGATTTGCTTCGAGCCGTTTGTGAACTCGATATCAAAGAAAGAACTGAATGCGCTGAACGACCTGCTTGGTCAAACAATGGTGGTGTTATCTACAAAGATCAACGCCGGGTCACCGAAAGTTCGCTGGAATGCCTGTCATGCGATCGCGAAAGTGCTGCTTTGTCCCGGGTTGCCCCTCGCATCCGTGACCTGGGCTCCTGTAGTGTTCCAGGCGTTGATCAGCGCGATTTCGCAGCAGGAGAACTTCAAGGTACGAATTAGTGCAGCGAGTGCGCTGCGGGTTTCTGGCTCTCGAAGCGGGTATGGAGCGTTCTTCAAGACCGCAATGCGCGCGACGATCGATGCGCTCGAGACAGCTTCGGATCTGAAGGACGTGACGGAGTTCAAGTACAAGGAACAGCTTGAAACGCAGCTGTCGTTCACACTGGTGCACTTGATCCGGATCGCCACAGAGGAAGACGATGCGCTAATCTGGAACGTGCTTCGCGAGAAACCGCCCAGTTTCCTGTATGATTGGCTTTTCCACAACTTGCATCGCATGTGCTCTGCTATCGAGAGAGAGGCTGAAAGTGGCGGTGCTGCTGGGAGTGCTGGGTACGGAATGGACGACTCGCAAGCTGATGAAAGTGGCGGCGGAGGCGGCGCTGGTGGTTCAGGAAGTGGACACGACGTCCACGACGTGAATCCGATCAAGAAAGACGAAATCCTGTCGGCAGTGACTACGCTGCTGCGCATCCTACAGCGCGAGGACCCGCACAAGGCGTACTCTTCGAGCTGCGTGTCGATTTTGTACGACGCGAAGCTGAGTTTGGAGAGAGATGTACTATACTCGAACGAGGACATTGGGTTTGAGTTTTGAGAAACAAGTCGAGTGGCACTGAAACTGAAGATGGAAGAGTATACTTGGTGGCAGCAGGGTGGTAGGCAGCTATGAAAAGTTTCAAGTTCATGTTTGTGTGCATTATCAATTCAATTTGGGTTTTCCATCTAATGAAGCTTCTCCTCGCTTTCGTGACGCGAAAGCAAAAAACCACCCAAATACAAGCCCATTACGTTCGAGCCAACTCAGAAGCAATTTCAAGCCGAGCCGAGCTGACTTCTTGGTGTGGCCCACATGGATGGTACAGCTGTGGAACACTGTGCCATTCTGGTACCAACGCACCTTCTGGTCCCATTCGTTGAGAACCAACCAAAGCAAAGAAGTGGTGGTTGCCAGCACAGTCACTCACTCGCTCAGCTTGAAAAGACAGACAAGCAAACCACCAGTCCAGCAGTGAGCGTCCTCGGTCTCTGCATTGTGTGTGTTTCAGGAGCCCGAGACAAGAGAGTGAGCCCCCGCAACAGCGCAAGCAGCACGAGACAGCAGCAGCAACCATGGTCGTGTACAACTTTAAGAAGATCCAGACCGTGCCGTCGGCGTCGGACTTCATTGACATCGTGCTCACACGCACGCAGCGCAAGACGCCGACCGTGATCCACCCGACCTATGCCATCTCGCGCATCCGCGCGTTCTACATGCGCAAGGTCAAGTTCACGCAGCAGACGTGTCAGGAGAAGCTCAGTCAGATCATCGACGACTTCCCTCGCCTCGATGACCTGCACCCGTTCTACGCCGACTTGATCAACATCTTGTACGATCGCGATCACTACAAGCTCGCGCTTGGCCAAGTCAACACAGCGCGTGCGCTCATCGACAACATCGCCAAAGACTACGTACGTATGATCAAGTACGGTGACTCGCTCTACCGATGCAAGCAGCTCAAGCGTGCCGCGCTCGGTCGCATGTGCACGCTGCTCAAGAAGCAGAAGGCGTCGCTCGAGTACTTGGAAGAAGTGCGCAAGCACTTGTCGCGTCTGCCGTCGATCGACCCAAACACGCGCACGCTCTTGGTCACGGGCTTCCCGAACGTCGGCAAGTCCAGCTTCATGAACAAGGTCACGCGCGCGGACGTCGAAGTGCAGCCGTACGCCTTCACGACCAAGGCTCTGTACGTGGGCCACTTGGACTACAAGTACCTGCGTTGGCAGGTGATCGATACTCCAGGTATCCTCGACCACGCCCTGGAAGATCGTAACACGATTGAGATGCAAGCCGTGACGGCGCTTGCCCACTTGCAAGCGTCGATCCTGTTCTTCATGGACATCTCGGAGCAGTGCGGCTTTACCATCGAACAGCAGCTGAGTCTGTTCCAGAACATCCGTCCTCTTTTCGCCAACAAGCCGCTGGTTCTTGTGTGTAACAAGATCGATCAGACCAAGTTCGAGGAACTCACGGAGCACCACCAGGCACTGATCAACGGCGCCGTGACGGAGACCAAGGCCAAGATGTTCACCATGTCGAATCACTCGGAGGAGAACGTCTCGGAAGTGAAGAACTACGCGTGCGACCAGCTGCTGGCGCACCGTGTGAACTCTAAGGTCAAGGGCAACAAGGTCGCGGACGTGCTCAATCGTCTGAGCGTGGCTGTGCCTGTGGCGCGTGACGGCGTGAAGCGTGAGGTCACGATCCCAGAAAGTGTGGTCGAGGCGCGCGAGGTCGGCTACATGCCGCCAGCGCGCACGCTGCTCAAGGACAAGATGAACGCGAACGGCGGTGCCGGCGTGTACTCGTTCGACTTCCGGGAACACTACAAGGGCATGCTCAAGGACGACGAGTGGGCCATGGACTCGGTGCCGGAGATCTGGAATGGCAAGAACATTGCGGACTTCATCGACCCGGACATCCTCAAGCGCCTCGATGCGCTCGAGAAGGAGGAAGACGAAGCGATGGCCAATGCGCCGCTCGACATGGAGGACGATGAGGAGATCAGCGACCTCGACGACGAGCAGAAGGATAAGCTCGTGCGCATCCGCAAGAAGAAGGCGATCATGGTGGCGGACCATCGCATGAACAAGAACAAGAACCGCTCCGTGCTGCCGCGCAAGGCGCTCGCGAAGCAGCGCTCGTTACTAGACACAAAGAAGGAGCTCGAGGACTTGGGCGTGGACACGAGCCACATGAAGCACGCCGCTGCGGTGGCCGCCAAGCGCCGCGCGGGCGAGGAGAGCCGTGGCCGCAAGCGCGACCGCGAGGAGATGGGTGACGTCGACATGGAGGACGCCGACAGCACAGACTTCCGCGCCCGTGCGCGCTCGAAGTCGATCGCGCGCTCCAAGTCGCGCAACCGCTCGGCGTCGCTCGTCGCGCCGCGTAACGAGAGTGGTTTCGCCACCGAGAAGACCCAGGAGGCTGTGCGCCGCGCCACCAAGCTGTCCCAGCGTCCGCTCAACAAGAAGGCCCGCGCAGGCGAGGCTGACCGCAAGCCGCTCATCAAGCTCGCTAAGTGGCAGAACTCGGGCAAGCGTGGCAACGGCTCCACGTACTCGCGTTAAGCAGCTTCAGCAGCAGCATAGAGAAGAGAAGAGCCGATGGTGGTGGCAGCGGCGGTCCACGATTGGCTCTTCGTTGTTTTGTTTTCCCTTTCCTTGGGGGCGCCGCGTCCACGCACTTGCTGGTCTGTTCAGGTGGTCGGTCCTCTCTGATATACTTACACATTTTATACTCTAATAACAACCTTCCGTTCCATGAAAATCAAATTGCCCTTGGTGTTTGGCGTTTGCCTGCTCGTCATGGTTTTATTGCGGTTTGTTTATGGCGTTTGCAGCCGCGCTGATGTAGCGCTTGTAGTCGTCTTCTGGTTACTGTAGAGACGTCGGATGCGCGCGTAGAGCAGTCGCTCGTGGCCAGTGTACTCTTCCAGCAGGCGATCCACGAGCGGCACGAACTGCTTGTCGTGCTGCGTAAAGAAGTTCTTGAGGTTGCGGCTGTCATTACGATGCAGTTAGGTGGACGCAAAGCAAACACAATTATCAATAAAGCGATGGATAGACTATGCATTGATGGTAGCATAACAGCTCGTACCTGTGTCGCTGGAACGTTGCAAGCGCCGACGCGGGAGGAAACAGCACATAGCGCAGCAGCAACGCGAACGAGAGCAGCGCACCGTACTCGTATACGCATGATACGATGCTGCTCTGCTGCCAATAGTAGAGCACGTCGAGCAGCGACGACGACGGCGACGCAACAATCGACGGCGCTTCCGAGATCGAGCGCGCAAAGTGGATCATCGCATGAAGCAACGAGGCTGTGTGGGGGGAACAGAGCACACCACATCGATCGATTAGTTCAGCGTAATTGCTGCAGTCAGCATGCGCACATGTTTATACTGTAGTTTCATGCCATTCGCGATCACGTACCTAACACCACTTGCTTGGAAATGACGCCGCAGAGCGCATACAACGTCACTGCGAAGGTGAGCCACATGCGCAGGAACATCACATGCTGGAACTGCTTCTGCAGTTCAGCGCGACTACCAGATGCTACAACGTTCGTACCAGTGCAATGCGGGTAGCAGCCCAGCTCTTGCTCGAGCACGCGCAGAGGCGCACAGTATAGCTGCATGGCTACGGCACACAGCGCAACTCTCAGGAGCGCACTCCATCGGATTGGCATGATGGCTCTCATATTGCTCGTTCACATTTGTGTTGGTGACGCCAAAAGGCACAAAACGGCCTGTCCCGAAAAAATGCTTCGTATTTACTAGTGGAAATTCAATACAAGTACTAATATAAAAATACAATATACTGTCCCTTATAAAGAAACAGTCATCCCGAATGTTCCGTTTTGAGAACCTCTTGATGCTTGTATTCAGATGATCAGTTTACATTCAGAACACCTTCCTCAAGCCGGCACGTTCAGAAGACCATCAATAAAGATCTTGCGCAACATTCAGAAGACCTATCGGTATGGATCTTTACCTGGCTGACTTGCGCAAAGCAACAGATGGCGAGCGAGGTACGTAACGTTCCGCCTGATATTCACATTTGGCTTGAGTGGTGAGGTACGCATCGATTACACTCTACAAAATGGGCACCCAACAGCAGCCCAAAACGGCACATAATTTTCGTGCGCGCCGACCTAGCGTACAGTACGCGTGTGGTGGCCGACATGGCGTAGTGATCATATCAACATGCTATAGAGCAATGCAGAGCTCCAATGCTCTGCTTCATTTCACAATGCCACACATTTTTCACATGTTCAGCTCGAGGAAGTCAACGAACGAGTCTCCAAGAAATTCAGAACCACTCTCTCTCAGACTGGCGCTTTTCTGGGAGCTGTAACCATCCGCTCCCAATAGTGGACGGTCCACTATTGCTCCAAACTATAAAATTGCATTCGGGAAACGCACGCTTGCTTGCTTTCCCCCCTCCTTTCCCCATAGTGAAGCCCCATTTGCACACGTGGACGGACTTTGGCTTATTCCGCATTCTGAAAGCATCACCAACGCCTCTCTATTGGACCGACCGACTGACTCCTCCGTATTAGCTTAGCTGCTGCCCTACGGACGCATTGTATCACTACTGACTAACTGGAAGATAGCACTGCTGAGCGATGTGGACGGTTCTCTTTGGCGAGCACGACGCGGCCACGACGCCATCCTCACCCGTCGGCAAGGAGCCGGAGCTCGACGACGACCAGGAGAACCAGCAGCCGTCGCCGCGCAACAACGGTAAGCACGCGCACGCGTCGATGTCTCATCAACACCAGCTGCAGGGAAAGATGCGGCTCTCGATCGCGTCCACGGCGGCGTCGTCGCCCCCGCTCTCCCCGTCCTCGAACGCCGACGGCATGCGCTTCTCGTCCGAGTCCGCGTCGACGATCCGCGTCTCCGAGTCGTCGTCACTGGCGCCGTCCCCGCCTACTTCGCAGGGGCGACGCGCATCGGGGTCTTCTGCTGCGGCAAACGGTCTTCCGATGATCCCCGCGCCGCCAGGATCGATGTCGTCGAGACGAGGCTCGCGCGGTCAGTACAACAGCGAGACCGACGATGACGACGCGCAGCAGACCCCGATGGCGATGCTGCTGCGACGCATGAACCAGCTCATGATGAAGGTCGGCGAGCACGAGTTTGAGAAGAAGACGCTCGTTGATGGGGTACGTAGGGATGGATACGCGGTGTTTGACGCGCTGGTGCGTATAATTTAGAGTCTCATTTGTCTTTTTGTGTGGATGTGTGACTGAAACAGATGGAAAAAGATCGCGAGCGCCTGACGAAGCAGATCAAAGAGCTGGAGCGACAGATCGAGGACCTGAAAGACCAGAATGTGCAGCTGCAGTACAAGCTCGAATTCACGACCGAGCCGATGCTCATGGAGCAATTACAGGACGTGACCGACATGCGCGACGCGCTCACGAGTGTGAAGATCCAGCTGGAGCAAGAGATCGGCGCGAAGGACAAAGAGCTTGTCGAGTGCAAAGCTGCGCTGGATGCTGCGATTACGTCGAAAGAGCAGGAGATCCAACAGATCCGCGAGCAGTACAACCACGAGATCCATGAAATCGAGTGCGAAAGAGACGAGTTGGAGCAACGTGCGGCGGATGCTATGAAGCTAGCGGAAGAGGAAGCGCGAGTGAAGTACACAGCACAGCTCGAAGCGAAAGATATGTCCATCGCTGAGCTGACTCAGATTCGCGCCACTCTGGAAGGTTCGCTGTGGGAGAAAGAGGAAGTGATTGAGGAGCTCCAGATCGATCGTCAAGTTGTTGCGCAGCAGAAACATGACGAGATCGCGCAGCTGAATGAAGATCTTGAGGCGACGCGACAGAGTGGCGCGCAAGAGCTTGAGGCGCTGAAGACGCGCTTTGAGGCAACAATCAGCGAAAAGGAGAGTGAGTTGAGCCAGTTACGTGCAGACCTTGCGAACAAGAGTGATATCACTGAGCGGGAGCTACGCACTCGGATCGAAGAGCTTGAAAAGCAGGTCAGTGATTCGGAAACGGTGATCGCAGACATGACGCAAGAAATCGGTGACTACAAGGATGACTGTGTGAACCTCTGGAAGGCGAACGAAGACCTCAAACAGCAAATCGCACTGGCGTCCGCTGAGACGATGCTTCGCGATGCGGAGATGCGTGAGAACGCGCTTTCAGGGCAAACAGCTCTCTTGGACAAAGTGAACGAGCTCGAGTACCAACTGCAGGTGATGCAGGAGCAGCTGAACGAGAAGAATCAAGAGCTGACCAAATTGCAAGCGGAAGCTCGCTCGGTGGAACCTGCAGTACCCCAAGTTACGCCTGTTGAGAAGTAAGTGGAGCCTTTGTTTTGGCTGATTCATTCCTGTGATTCTTTATCTTACAATAATCGGGTGAACTTTGATAGGCAAGCGTGGAAAGGAGGCGCGATTCGAATTCTGACCGACCAGGTTGCTGCTGCTCAGCGTGAGTTGTCAGACGCTATGGACCTGAACCTTCACTTGAATAACCGCAACACGTGGCTTGAAGAGCAATACAAGCTGCTTTCGGCGGGTGCTGCTGAAAAAGTGAGCAATAACGCGAACGAGCTTGAGAAGAAGGTGAAAGAGCTGGAGCAGCAAATGGCCGACAAACAGCACGTCATCCAGAGCACCGAAGAACAGCACGGAGCGCTTCTGGCTCAGTACAACCAGCTCCAGTATGCGAACGCCGACTTGAGCAATGCGAACAATGGAGCTCAGGAACAGATCTACCAGCTTACTCAGGAATGGCAGTCGTTGAACCAAGAAGTTCTCGGACTTAGAAGCTCAAATGGTTCGATGGTTCAGGAAATCGAACAGTTGAAGAGTGCTGCTGCTGCCAACGACAGCTCGAATGAACTGTTTACACTCCAGCAGGAGCTGTCCAAGCTGCGCGGTGATCACAGTGCTCTTGTCCGCGACTTGGAAGATGCCAGATCAGCTCACATGAATGCTGTGAACCTCGTGGAAGCACTTCGACGCTCGGAACAAGAACTCAAAGTTGCCAACGACGAGCTGGCGAAGCAGGTCAATGAATCTCAGTCGGTGAGCTCTCTGTTTGCGGAAAGCTCGAGTGTCCAGAATGAGCTCGAAAACACCATTTCCACTCTCAAGACTGAGAATGGAACTCTGCAGCAAGAGCTTGAATCGGTCAAGGCTGCTTACTCGGAGGCGGCTTACTACGCTGAGCAATTCCGCTCGGTTGATTACGAGCTGCAGGCACTGAGAGCGACTCATGAAAAGCTTGTCAGTGAGCTTCAAGCCGTTCAAGAGTCGCTTGCTTCGGCGACGAAAGAAAACGACGAACTAAAAAAGAGCACAAGTGAGCACGAAGATGCTGGTGCGCAGCGAATCTCGGAGCTGACTTTTGAGAACGAGAGCTTGGTTCAGCAATTGAATGCATCCCAGACTTTGGCAAGCGAGACCCAGTCGAAGCTCTGCGATTTGCAAACGCAATGCGAGTTGCAAAAGTCGGATATCACGTCGTTGGAACATCAGTTGAAGAATCTCCAGGAGTTTTCGCAAGAGACAGCGTACGAAGCGGAGACGAAGTACGAAGAGGCGATGCTTGATTTGGAGGACGTTCGCAAGCAATTGCAAGCCAAGACCGATGAATGTGCTCAGCTGCAACATGCGGCAAGCGAGGCTGTTCAAACCGCTCAAAGTGCTGCCGGTCTTCACGAAAACCTCGAGCGCACCAGACACGAGATCTACGACCTGAACGCTCAAGTCCAGCATCTGAGATCCGTCGAGCAAGAACTCAATGCACAATTGAACAAGGTGAACCAAACCAACGAGCAGCTCTCTGCTGAAATCGCAGCGGTCAAGTCTGAGCGACTTGCCGTCGAGCAAGAGCTGAGTGGTCTCAAGGCGTCCTTTTCCCAGCAGCAAAGTGAACTGGAGAACCGATACCAAGAAGCAGCGAAGCGAGCTCAAAACGTGGAAGCTGCTCACACGGAACTTCAGAGAGAAAACGATGAGATCTCTGCAATGCTCGATGATGACCGAGCGAAGATCGCGCACTTGGAACAGCAACTCGCTGGGACTACTGGCGAATACGGAAAATTGCACGCTCAGATCGAGACCCTGACGAAGAAGAACCTTGCGCTGCGCTCTGAGGTTGAAGGGGCTCGTGAAGAAGCCGAGCAGAAAGCAGCAGCCGCCCAGGCACTCGTGGACAGTCTGAACGCTTCACAGAATGAGCTGAAGTCCGAGTTGGCGAATTTGACTCGTATGTTGCAATCCAAGGACGCAGAGTTTGTTGGTATCACTCAGCAGAGCCAAGGAGAGATCCAGAACCTCAAATCCACTGTGGCGAGATTCCAAGAAGAAAACAGCCGCATTATCCCGGAACTGAACCAGTTGCGCGCAGAAGCAGAGCAGCTCCGAGCAGCCGAAAGCGAGAGCGTGGTTGCCAAGAACGCACTCGCTGCCGAACTCGAGCACTACAAGCACGAAGTGGGACGAATGCAGCACGTGCTTCAGGAAGCCGAGAGTGAGAAGAGTGCGCTTAAGGGTCAAGCTTCCCAGGTCTACGCACTCAAAGAAGAACGTAACCAACTTATGTTGCAGCTCCAGCAGGCACAGCAGAACTCCCACCACCTAGGAGAAACAAATAGAGAATTAGAGAGCGCATTGGAGAAGTCGAAGCATTTCTGCGAAGATCTCTCCGCTCGCTGCGAAGAAAGCACGTCGCAGGTTCAAGAATATGCCAAGAAGATCCAAGAGGACTCGCAAAACGAGATTTACCGTCTCATGCGAACGAACGATGCACTGCAAAAGGAGCTCGAGCACTTTGCGCAAGCCCGATACCGCGAAGCCAGTGCCGAGGAGGAATTACACCTTCACATCGCAGAGCTCCAAGCGGAGAACAACGTGCTGGCAGCTCGTGCGCATAGATTAACGCAGCAGCTTTCCCAGTTCACCGAGGTGCCAGAGGAGGATCGCCTCGCAGACAGTCAAAGCCAAACGCCTGACCTGTGGGAGCTGCTCTCTTCAGGAATGGAGCAGTTGAAGGCGGATCTGGAGCTTGCAAGTAAATACGCGGCGAGCATCGACGCCAACGGATTAGAGGTGATCGATGGAGGCGACGAGCCATTGGCGATCGCGTCGTGAGCTGACTGAGGCGTCGTTCAACATGCAAAAGCGTAATAAACGAGGTTTGTGACTTTATGGCTGTGTGTTTTGACTTCACTCGCAAATCTTGAACTCGTCCGTGGTGTGAGTTGCTACACGCTCGTCTCTTGGTCTTCAACTGCGTTCATCAAATAGATCGATCTCAGTTGAGCCGCATTGGTTATTTATACAAGAAACGCAGATCGAGAGAGCAAGACAAAGTCAAAGTCAGCATCGATCTGATGGTTTTTTTTGAAAATGGTATTTATACTCTCTCGTGCTCTATTAGTTCTTGTCTTGCGTGGGCTGAAGCGTTGGAGGTCAGTCTCGGTTTTCAAGACCACGTCCAGTCTCTCATCCTCCTCCGATTCCCAAGCACTCAAGTCGCTTCATGCTCGTGACGATGGAAGGACCGAAGAGCAAGCTGATTGAAGCCAAGCAGGTGCGTTTGTTATGTGTCTGTGCATCTCCTAGCTGCGTGCATGTGCATTCATATTGATCCATGCCCGATGACTCTCAGCGCCGCCAAGAGGCTTCGAAAGACGCGGTGCTGCTGCGGAACCGCATCGCGCTGCTCAAGGCTGAAGAGGAGAAGGCGTGGAAGAAGATCGAACAGACCCGCAAGCGCGCAGCTGAGTTGCTGCGTGTCCGCGAGAACAACGACCGCTCGCAGGCGGAACTGCGAGAGCTTGCGCAGCTCGCCGAGAAAGAATTGCAGGCATCGATCATCGCGAAGCGCGAGCTCGTGCTGAGTATCGACAGCATCCAGAAGAAGAAAGTGATGGGCATGCAGATCACGGAAGCGCGTCGCAGCGAAGCCCACCAGCTGAAAGAAGAGAAGCAGAAGTGGCGCGAGTTCGCGGAGAAGAAGAAGAAAGAGGAGCTCATGGACGCGATCCGACGGAAAGAGGAGGTCGCGATGCAGAAAGAGGCGCTCAAGACCAAGAAACTTATGCACAAGCAGGAGATCGAGAAGATGACGAAAGAGCGCGCGTCCGAGAAGATCCGCGCCGAGGAAGACCTCATCCGCAAGCGCGAGACAGAGGTGCAGGAGATGGAGCGCATGGAGCTCGAGCTGATCCAGCGCCTGCGCAACACGCAGCACCTGCAGAAGCAAGCGTTCGAGGAGCTCGAAGCGGCATTAACAGGCTCGGGAGCGGGGCTGCACAGCCCAGGGAAAGATTCTGCTGCGAGTCCCCTTCGCCACTAATGAGGGTGATGCTTGCATTATACCATTCTTGACTTGCTCCAAGTTTTTCCTTACTGCCATTAAATAAGAGTCTACTTTTCGCTACTGCTGCCAGCTTCAGTCGCTTCCTGGATGGATAAGGAATCGGATTTATGTTCATCGGCTCCAGTCGCACCAATCACCAATTTCTCAGAGGCGTTCTCTTCTTCAGATGAAGCTGGCGAGCTGAGCTTCTGAAGCTCTGTTCGAACTTGCTCGCGTAGCTTCTGGTTGGACTCATCTATTTCTTCTTCACCGTTATCACTCGAAAGAAAGCTCATGATCTCTTCGCTGACAAGCTCTTCAAGCACGGAGCTGCTCAAATTGGAGCCCCCATGAGCCTTTGCGCATACAGCGAGAGCAGCGTGACACTGGTAAAGCAGAAACGAGCGCCAGAAAGTCGTGGTGTCTTGCGCTTCGACTGCGAGCTCTCCGATCTGTGGCGGCACATCGGGGTTCACAAACCCACTGGGGAAGAAAAGCGTCATCAACTCAAACGTCATACCCGTACCCACGTGAAGGGGATCACTAGTTGAAGAGGAGGAGTCGACACTGCTGACGATTTCAAATGCGTCGCGTACATGCTCCACTCCGCTCAGCAAGTACCCGCAGATGACATCAAGCAGGAACTGCAGCAAGCAGTGGCTCACGCCCATGATTACCCCCAGCGAACCATTTTTCCCACTACGACCTTCCGTCTCGTCCGCTATTACAGTACCATTAGATACTGGAGGAGCGAGGAGGTACGAGAAGTAGTCCTTGTCCATGAGCAGCTCCTGGGTTTCCAACACGTTCTCTTCATGCGAAGCTCCAAACCAAAAACCATTCGCTTGGCATACGGAGAGCATGGCGTCCCACATGCGCTTGCTTCGCCTTTGAAGGAGGTTGGTCGTCAGAGTTGAGCTCTTGGTGCCTTCTGATGTTTCCGGACTTGCCAGAAGCAGAAGTTGATCACCGTAGTGGCGCTTGTGGTGCTGCATCAAGAAGGAGAACAACTCTTGCGTCTCACTTGGGAGAAGAAAAACCATCGCTGGGGTGTCATCGCCATCGGATTCGTGAGCTGACGATGATAGCTGTGCATAACTCGTGAATGTGTTCACGACCCCCAGGAAGCAGCGCGTCAACCGCGTTGTCAGTGAAGATTCAGAAGAGCCTCCTCCAGTCCCAATACACTGCGCAGCTCGCTCAGCGAGTGGGAAGTTTCCCAACTCTATCGCTTTGCTGATAATGTCGAGAAAGACTCGACTCGGTATGGAGCAATCCTCTTCAACCACAATTGAGTCTGGACTCGCAATTGTCGATTTTGTTCGCTTGAGCGATGCCAAAATGTCCAGCGCGGTCTCAAAAGCACTGATCTCGCCAGTCTTGACCAGCAGCACCACTGCGCGTGAACACGCAGCTGGCGTTCCAATCTTCATGAGAGTCTGCGTCGCTTCCACGTACTTGCCACGCTTCTCAAGGTACACGCCAAACTCCAGCAGCGTCTGCTTGAGCAGCGGGTCGTGAGGTCCCAAACGCGACTGAATCAGCGCGAGCGCTTCGTTGTACGCGTGGCCGCTAACCAGCGACTTGATTGCGGCTCGCGTCTTCCCAATACTGAGGAAGTGCAGCGCTATCATACAATACAATACAAATCCACAATGACTTCGTTAGCTCTCTAATATCATTCAATAGTAGTAGCAATACGAGTTACCTGCGCTCTTCTTGTCGCCCTGGGCGTCCAAGTGATGCGCGTAGACGTTTGTGATCTCCCGCCAGACTTCGATCCCCGCCATCGGCGCAAACGCGAGCCACGACGCGTTCAGAGTGCCTTCTCTCGCAACGACACGCAGCGCGTCGCCGATCTTCCCCTGTAGCAAAAGCACCTGGGCGAGCTGCTCCCAGTCCTGCTCAGCGGCGTACGCTTGCTCTTCAGCAGCAAATCGACTGCTGTTGAATGCTGGCGCTTGCACCTTCTTATCAGCTTTAGAGCGTGCTGAAGAGAGCAGGTTCTCGCTACATACCCGCAGACTTTCCTCTAAGGTCACTGGCTCGTCAGCATGGAAAATAGTCGAGCTCTTCGTGTGTTTCTTCTTGGGTTTACTTGGCTTCTTCGCCACGCCATTCGAGACAACAGAGTCTCCTCTGTCAGAACCATTTCCATTCAGTTGAATGGTATCGACGGCGCTGCTGGTGACGACAGCAGTGGCCGTTGCTGTTGTTGACTTGGTGGCAATCTGTTTGTGAGCAGTGCCACCGCCGCTCTTGACGTCTGTTTTCTTCTTCTGCAGTTGCTCTTCCAGTGGTTGGTCGCGATAGTCCCAAATGCGGATCGTCTGATCTTCGCCGCCACTTACCAACGTGAACCTGTCGATCCAATCGACAGAGAGCACACGTCCAAAGTGGTAGCGGAAGCAACTCGCTCTTGTGTGAGCGTCCACATCCCAGACCTGGACACTTCCATCGTTTGAACTGGACGCCAGCATCAAAGTGGTTTTGATAGAACCACCACCACCACCAGTACCTCCAGTAGCAGAGTCCATGACCCCAACTGCATTCCACCGAAGACTCGTGATCGCACTGCTGTGGTCAGTGAAAATGCCCACGACGTGCTGGTTGAGTGTCCCGAGAGCAGGAGACAGTTTCTTGAGACTTTTTTGCTCCGATGGTGATGGTGATGACGATGACGACGACGATGATGGTGCGAGGCTGAAGACCACGATCTTGCCGTCCTGACTCCCAGCTGCGAGTACATCTTCGCACCACGACAGACAGACCACTCGCTGCTCATGCTCATGGAATTTTTGCACCGATACAAACTCCGAGTCTGATGATTGGCCAGCAGTAGTAAAGATCTCCACTGCGCCATTCTCACGGCCGACCGCGAGCTGATCCCCGCGCGCATTCCACGCAAAGCAGGAGGACACCGCCGCCGCCGTCCCTGTTCCTATCTGCTTCATCTCCTTGGACGCGACGTCAGGCTTCTCCGGATTGGACTCGAAGATCAGCTTTTTGGCGTCCTGGCTCCAGAGCAGCACCTGAAGTTTCTGCGTCTCCTTCTCTCCTCCTCCACTTCCAAACGATTCTTCTTGGTCTTTTAACGCATCTTCCAGGCTCTGACCGTCGGCCTGTGCGCTTTCCAACGCGAGCATAGCTTGTACAAAAGAGCTCTTCGTATTGCCATGCGCCTTATCCTCATCATCTTGCTGTAGATTTTGTTGCTTGGCTCGCCATTGCAAGCTCTGCACCTGACTGGAGTGGTACGATTTGAAACGCACGCTCTTCTTCGTCTCAGTGTCAAAGACCCCAATCTGCCCGTCCTCCGTGCCGTAGCCAAGCAGCGAGCGCTGGAACGGGTGCCACGCGACGCTCGTGACTTTGCTCTGCAATCCCTTCCAGAGCAGCTCGGCCTGGTACAAACTCTTCTTCTTCTCCGAGTTCTTGGCGTCCGACACGTCCCAGAGGCGAATGGTCTGGTCGCCGACACCACTCGCGACAATTTCGTTCCCTGAATTGTACGCGACACTGTACACGTGACCGCCGAGCCCCAGCAATTTGTCTCGACACGACAGTGCAGCACTCGTGCTCCCTTCTTTCCAGATGCGCAGCTCGCGATCCAAAGAGATCGTGAGCAGCGTTGGCGCGAGTGCTCGCTTGTCGGCTGGCAAACCAATTGACGGTGATAGCGACACGATGTTGAACAGCAGTCGGCTGTGTCCGTTCTTGATCACGATCGGCTTGCACGCCTGCGGCTTCGTCTTCTTATTCTCACTGCCATCACCACTTTGGGAAAGCGTCCACTCCCAGGCAAACAGGTTGCCATCGAACGAACCCGACCAGAGACGAAGCTGTTGGTTGACATGGGGCTTCTGGGTACCGGTGCTACCGTCAGTGTCAGCGCTATTGTCAGTGCAGCTCCACGCGATGGGCAACCAGAGTCGTTTGGACTGGTTATAGGACGACGCCTGCTTGCCCTTGGGCAGCGTTAGCACCTGCGCCAAGTTCGGCTCTTCTTCACCCGTCACCATCACTTTCCACACCTTGATACTTCGATCACGCGACGAAGACGCGAGCCACACGCTTGGATCAACGGTAGACGATGATGGGGTTCGCCACACGACGTTCTGCACCTCCTGGTCGTGGCCCTGGAGCCGGTACCGGACCGTCCCCTGTAGCACGTCCACGATGCAGAGCACGCCGCTGCGGTACCCAACGGCGACGAGCGCTTTGTCGTGCGGCGCCATCTCCATGGAGAACACGCCGTCACCTGCGATGGGCGTGAACAGCGTCACAGACTCTCTAACGAAATAGACAGCAAGAGTCATTTTCACACGTCTGTTAGCTTTCGGATATAAGAGACACTCTCATATAAGCACAAGGACCCACACGTTTCGTACTCATTGCGCTTCCAGGTACTGATGCGGCCCTGCCGGTCGCCCGCGACCACGAACGCCGCGTCCAACTGCGGATTTGCGGTCACGGCCATCACCTCCACGCCGTGCTTGCGGTGCTGCGCGACGAGCTTGAGCGTCGCGACGTCCCAGACCTGCACGCTGCCCTCTTCGCCGCTGCAGAGCAGTTGCAGGTCATTGGCATTGCCACTGCCGCCTTTGCTAATGTTGTCGTTGAGGAACTGGAGAGCGGTCACGCGCTGGTCCTTCTTGTTGCGCTTCAGGTGCGCGAAGAAGCGCATTGAGTTGCTAACGGGTGTCGGAAGCTTGAGGGGCGGCTTCGAGCCAGTAGTGGCGCTATCATCTCCAAGTAAGACCTGCGCATGCAGCCGAACAATCAATATGCCTACCCTGTTAACACGCAGCTTCATTAATGTGTGGTGGCAACATCAGGGGGTTTGAGCCATGGAGCGTGCGTACCTGGAAAAGAAAGATGCTATCTTTCGCGCCGAACGCAAGCAGCAGCCCAAACGCGTCGCTGTATCCCCAGTCGCAGATCTAGATAGACAATAGCAGCGTAGTGCAAGCACCAATAGCATTCATTTTGCTTAGTCGTAGGTGAGGATGGAGGCAATTAGAACATCACATTCGGCAAGCTGCGGCTCCACGTTACCTTGGAGCAGTACCAGTTGGCCGACGCCGGCAGCACGCGCAGGTGCTCTCGACCCTGCGGATGCATTGACGCCGGCTGGTGGTGGTGGTGGTGGTGGACGTCGCCGAAGCCTCTTTGCGCTGCTGCTTCCAGTCTGGGATTGGCACTTGGCCTGCGAATCCAATTAAATAAGATGAATTAGGATTTTAAGTTTGGATAAAAGACGAATAGGAATTTTAAGTTAAAAATCCTACAAACCGGGTCAGGGTTCTTTTCCTAAAATCACAGAAAAATCGCTAGGTTTGATTTGGGCAACAGAGCACCTGTCAAAATCGGTAGCAATTTCGAGAGGCCCATAGAAAAACAGTGCCATTTCAGCCTAATAATAGTGACACCTATAGCACATGAAAATAATGACCTCAACGACCGAAATGCCCTTGAGCAAACAACAATGCAGCTGGAATAGATATACATCTACCTGTCACGCCTGCGCTACCCTGCGTTCCTGCAGGTTCTCCACGGAAATCCGCAGCAGTTGCTGCAGGGACTCTCTTCCTTGACGAAGGAGCTGGAAGTGGTCAAGACCGAGTCCAAGGTAAGGAGGTTGCAGT